>JADRCD010237830.1:0-23205 GCA_019843815.1 Montemys delectorum | reverse complement strand
TTATTATTTTTTTCTTCCTGGTTATTGATTAATCAACCGAGAATGATTTTTTTCATACAATATATCCTGCTCATAGCTTCCCCTCCCTCCACTCTCATCTTATTTCTCCATCTTTATTATCATTCTACCCTGTCTTAAACCACTGTTGAGCATTTAATCTCAAATATATCCGATCTTTTCCCCTCCAAAGTGCCTCCCTCTGACACTGTGAGAGCAGCGGCACCCAGTACACAAACACTGCGTGCTCGGGTGTTTCTTCTCTTACCAGGAGAAGTAGAAACATAAGCTACCATATGTCCCTTTCAGGATAGTTAGCAATGGCCCCAGGACCACCCCATCAGTACCTTTTGCTCTTTCAGTCTCTGGGTTCCTGGCTGGACGCTCGTAGATGGAAATCTGACTTTCTACAGAGTGGGTTCAGTGTTAGCCTCCTGTAGACAGTAAAGACACTTAACTTGTGTTGCACAAAGGGATGATCATATCACACTTGCTCTAAGAAGTTCTGACTTCGTATGACCTAAGAGTCCTCCAAAAAGATTGCAATTTTAGGGCTGGAGAGATGGCTCAGCTGTTAAGAGCACTGACTGCTCTTCCGAAGGTCCTGAGTTCAAATCCCAGCAACCACATGGTGGCTCACAACCACCTGTAATGAGATCTGACGCCCTCTTCTGGTGCGTCTGAAGACAGCTACAGTGAACTTACATATAATAAATACACTTAAAAAAAAAAAAAGATTTCAACTTTACCTAGGGTGCTGACACAGGGTATTGTGACGTAGTTATATAAACATTTACACAATGCCTCAGCAGTTATTATTGTAGGGGGGTGTCTAACGTATAAAGGTATGTGTGTACATGTGTTTTCTGAGTGTGGGCTTGTGTGTAAGCGTGTGCACACACTCTTGTAAATTCAACCCAGGAAGCTGACTTCTCATCTCAGGTATACCTCAGAAGCACATGGAGTGCTTGGGGTTTGTTTATCTGTTTGTTCTTCTCAGTATTGGGTATTGAACTCAGAGCTCTCAGTATTCAATGCCAGTGCTCTACTCTTGAGGTATATCAACAACTTCACCCCCTTCCCATTTTCTTTTCAGACAGGAACTCTCTAAGTGGTCCAGTATAGCCTAGAATTCACCCTGTAGCCCAGGCAGACACTGAAGTTGTGATTCTCCTACCTCAGCTTCCTGAGTAGCATGGATTGTAGATCTGTGCTACCAGGTCCAATTTGGAGTGTTTGCTCAAAACACAGACATCATCCCTTCTTAGTTTCCTTCATCACAAATTTGGACTCATTAGATAATAGATTCCAGTAGAAAACACACTTGTGTGGCCAATGCGATGGTCTCATACCTGTCGGGTCTTGACATACTGTTCTCACAGAATGCTGAAATGCAGAGGCCAGTGCTAAGAGAGAGGCAGAACCAACCCTCCCCCTCTGCAGAATGGCTGGGGAAGCTGAGGGCTCAGCATTCCTAACACTGTGCTTCCTGTCAGTCCTGGAATGGGGAAGAGTGAGGTTAAAGTCAATCCTTTATGCTGAGCATGCATTGACAACAGGATTTTCCACTCTGTGGCAAGCACCTTGGCCATGTAGGACATAAGAGTTTAGCACACCTGTTTGAGGCTGCTTGCTGATTGTCCCTGTAGTTAGCTTGCATTGGCTGGAAAAGGAAAGTTCTACTGGGGCAAAATAAAAGTGTATGTAAAGGGAGGGGATCCGATGCTGGTAATATCTGAAGAGTCTCCCTTTACCTGGTGAGGTCATTGTAGATGCAGCTGGATGATCGACGAGAAGAAGAGGAAAGGTCAGTGCCAGCATGAATTCAAGAATTGGTCCTCCCTTTCCAGACCTGGATCTAGACCTGCATCTGCCCTGACCTCTTGCCTACACCCTCACCTGCCAGGTCCTCTCCCCACTGTCAGAGGCTTTCCCAATAAGAGAAATGTTTGCCTTTGTTCCTTGATTTTTTTTTTTTTTTTTTACTGCAAGTGTCTGATTAGTTTTATCATCTGTGGTAAACATGCATGGATACGGCAACAGAACTGTCAGAGTTAGCAGATTTTTTTTCCTGCGACAATTATTAATGGTTCATTCACGCACAGTTGATCTAACAGACACATTGATCTAAGCGGCCCCATAGCTCCATTCCCCTTATTGGTCAGGACTGCAGACGCAGAACCAGTCGTGTGTCATCCTGGCTGTCCGTTTTACAAAGACAGTGTTGATTTCTTCTAATGCAGCAAATATACTGTGGACACAGAGCTAGACGAGGCCAGCTAACAGCTTATCCACTTATTGACTAAAGAAAGCAGGCCACTCAAGGACCATTTCCCGTGGATTCCAGCAAACGGAAGTGCAATTGCATTTCTGCACACGGAAAGTGCATTTCTAATGTCAAATTAGAAAACTGTAGAAATATAATTATCCAATCCGCCTGAGGGAAAATGCTTGCTTTCCCACACCCCAGCTTTACATTTACTTCTTCCAAGATTGCAAGGCATTTTGCTGACACCCGAATTCTACAGAGGGGGGTGGGGCAAGATGATACAGTCCCTTGTTGTAAGGGTAAAAAAAACTCAAAAGAAGCAAATTGGGAAAATCTAATAGAAATCAGACTGAGGCTGCAAGTTCAAGATTGCTGTTAATTAGTTAAATCAGTCTGGATGTCCACTAAACTCACGGGCTCATTTGTCCCAATCACACGTTTCTTTAATTCTATATGTATTTCTTGAAAATGTGCAAATTAAAAACTGAAAAGTAAATCTTTTTTTTTTTTTTTTTTTTTTAATTAGAAGAGCTAGCGAGAGGCCTCAGTGGTTAAGAGTCCTTGCTGCTCTTACAGATGAACTGAGTTCAGGTCCCAGCATTCACACTGGGCAGCTCACACCTTCCTATAACTCCAGCTCTGTGGGGAGATGATGCATCTGGCCTCCACAGGCACCTGCATTCAGAACATATACATAATAATTAAACATAATAAAAATAAATCTCTAACGTGCGTAGACTCTTAGAGCCTTACAAATTAAGGGCATCATGAGCTCATAGACATGAAGTCAATGGAACATCTGCACCCTAAGCCTGCCTGGTGCACAGTAGGGTCTGCTTCTCATCTTCAGGAATACTCACAGTAGGTCATAAATCATGCACATGGAAAATGTGGCCCTTTGTCATAAAAGCCAATGCTTTTTGTTCATCTTATTAATGTCATTGAGATAAATCATCCTTGTGTTCAGCAAGGATTGACATCAAAAGGGTTGAAATTCATTTCATGCAAGAGAAATCAGTCCTACGGTAACTTAGCATGGCAGTTTCTACATTCACGGTTAGGATCAGGCAGTAGTTGATGCCCTGGCTCTAGACATTGCCTCTGGCTTCAGGACAGGCTGAACATTTTTCTTTCTGTGGTCCATATCTGGTTTAGGTCTCCTGTACTGACTGCTTCGCCATCCTTGTCCTACCATCTGTTCAAGATCTGTGTGGGGAGTAGAAGGCCTGGCTGTCTATGGCACACCATAGATAGTCACGTGAGGATTATCTATTTAATTGAGTCCATATCCTGGTTTGGATTCATACCTTGCTAGATGATGTGAGAGTTTGGAGGTCAATATTCTCAACCTGGTTCTCCCCATGTAAACATAGGTGCGTTAGAATGGGTCACCTTTAACAGGTTCCAAAGTATTAATTTATCCTAGTTTTAGCCCCAACTTGTATCTAAAACCCAGTTTTCCTAAGTGAGGCCCAGCTCCTCCCCCGACATGTTCCATGAAAGTGTGGTACTGATCCTCTCTACTCGTTGTCCTCGTCTGTAAAGATTAACAGTGAGATTTCTCCTGTGGCTTCAGTGAACTAAGGATGTGAGACACCTAGAAAACATTCAGAAGGCCCTCAGCAAATGACAGTCATTGTTATGTTCTCTGTTAGGTGACAGTTTTTTCTTCTAATTGCTCAATCAATTTGCCTCCAATTAACTGCAGTAAATAACCTAAATCTCTGGTCTAAAAATAGTTGTTATAGACTTCAATATCGAGCAAATCCAAATTCCATTGACAGTGCAGCTACTTATTCCCGTGTAACCCTGGATGGGTCGAGTGACTATTCAGAACCCCAGTATCCCCATCTTTTAAAATGTGAAGCGTTTTACTGGGGAAGGGCATCAGTGGGTAACATCATTTGCCACGAAAGCCCAATGACCTGAGTTCAGATTCTCAGAACCCATATACAACCAGGCATAATAGCGTAAGCACCTGTGGTCTCAGTGTGTCAGCCCAGCTAGGCTGCTTTCTACAGTGCAGAGACCCTGTCTCAAAGAGGACACGGCATGTAGGTGCTCTCTCACACACATGAACACACACCTGCATATTGCAAACACACACCAAAAATTTTGAATTAAGTACATTATTTTTGTGTCTTTGGTTCTCCATAAGGATTTAGTATAGGCAAAGAATCTTCCAGAGAAATGCTTCAAGAAACCAAAAAATCATAAATTCAAAGTGTTAGACAACGTAAAGCTGGGGGGGGGTGGTTATAACTCCATCTCTTGGGAAGAACATGCCTGTTGGTTTTATTAAATCCCACTTTGTATCATGTAGTGACTTTTACCAGGATTCTCCACAATAATGTTATTCTCCGACCCCCACCTTGGTCTGAGGACTCCCAGTTAGTGAGGCATCTGATATTAAGTGGGTAGGAAACATGTTTCAAGGGAGAGGACAATCACTAGAGCCTCCTTCCAGGGATGATGCTATGAAACACAAGCGCCTGTGTAATGGAGCCCGCTACGCAACACAGAAAACAATTGTCTTGTTCTTCAAACTGAAACTTAATGTCTTAAGGGTTCCTATTGCTGTGCTAAAACACCTTGACCAAAAGCAATTTTGGGTTTTATTTGAGCTTACACATCACAGATCACACTCCATCACCAACAGAAGCAGGGCAGGATCTTGAGGCAGGAACCTGGAGGCAGGAACTGAAGAAGAGACTATGGAGAAATGCTCCTTGCTTATTTGCTCCTCAGGGTTTGCTTAGCCTGCATCCATATACAATTCAGGAACACTTGCTGAAGGTGGCATTGCTTTCCAAGGGCTAGGCTATCCGACAACAATCACTTAAAAAATAAAAATAAAAATAAAAGCCTACAGACTTGCCCACAGGCAATCTGATGGAGGTATTTTCTTTATCTTTTCTTTTTAAAAATACTTTTTATTGATTCTTTGTGACTTTCACATCATATACCCCAATGCCACACATCTCCCTGTCCCTTTGTATCTGCCCTTGCAACCTTACCCCCAAAATAAAATAAAATAAAATAAAATAAAATAAAATAAGATTAAAAAATCTTATCATGGAAGCTATAGTGTGTCACACAGTACACCCTTTTGTATGCACATCTTTCCTTGAAGATGTTCACTGCAATAAGTCATTAGTTTCTTTTGATGCCTCTGGCTGCTGCTACACTATCAATACTGGATCCTCATGGGGACTTCTCTTAGATATTCTGCTGTTGCCCTGTGTCATGGAGATGCTGCTGGTTTGGTTCTATAGGACCAGCCTTTATACATGCTCCAGCAGATCATAGAAGAAATGAATGTTGAGAAGGGCTAACCCAACACCTTGGATCTTGGCCTGGGTGTTGTTTGAATTGGTCAGCCCACTAGCTCTCCTGTAATTGCACATCAGGATGAGCTCTGCAGCACTGCCCCAGTTAGCTCACCCAATACCGTAACTGGCAAGGGGTAGGGTCAGCTCTCCTGCTCTCATGTCCTTGGGCAGGCTCATCTGTGCCTTAGCCACCAAGGCCAGCTCTACAGTGCTGCCCAGGCGAGGTCCAGAGACCATTCTTCCAAGTATTGCAGCCAGTGAGGGACAGGGCCAGCTCTCCAGCTTTCATGACCTCAGGACCAGCTCGCCCTCTTGCCACAAGCATCAAGGGGTAAAGGGCAGGGGCAGGGCATCTCTCCCTCACCCATGGCACCTCACTGCAGATGAGGGGTGGAGCCACCCCTCTTATTCCACACCTGGAGGCATTTTTTTAATTGAGGTTCCTGTCCCAGAAAATTCTAGCTTCTGTCAACTTGACAATAAACTAACCAGCACACTTGAGATGTTTCAACAACAAATGTCCCCTCTAAGTGCTACTTAGGGTAAAAGCAGTTCCCATTACTTGAGCTCATACCATCAGAAAGCAGGAAGAGGCAGGCAGCTCCAAACCTACTTGGCTTTAGAGAAGTCCACCTTGCTCAGTGTTGAACATTTGTTACACAAATCCTCCAACAATCCACAAAATGTATAGAACAAGCATTTGTCTAGTCACTGAGTGGGAAATACCGCAGAATACTGATTCTATGAGGTTAGCAGACACTGGCCAGCCCCATCCACATGCATCCTTTCTGGCTACCAGAGATCTGGGATTAGACCTCAGGGATAGCTCATTACTGATTCTTGGCTTGGGCTGCCAGTATGTTTTCTATTACAACAGTACACAAGATAAACAGTTTATGAGGATGGAAGGTTTACTTTGACTCTGAGACATGCCAGTTTATCATCGGTCAGCCCTGTTGTTCTGGGCAAGGCAGCACATCACAGAGGGAGTGTTTGTGGAGGCACTTGTCTCATGACCAGGAAGCAAAAAGGAGAAAGAGGATAAAGCCAAGATCCCCTTTACCCTATTCAAGGACTTGTCCACAGTAAAGGCCTCTCCCTAGATCCTTAAATTTCCTACCACCTCCCCAGGCTGGGGAACAAATCTCTAACACACGTGCCTTGGGGGGAACATTTAAAGTGGAACTCCTGGCACTTGTGAGAAGAGGTTCTGGGCAGCCCGTGGATAGCCAGTCCGTCTGGGACTTTTCTTAACTGAGACCCTGGGGGAGGATAGCTTGGCAGGGCTGGTTAGCCACCAAAGCAAGCAACATGCAGCTGATGAAAGACAAAACCAGACCGTGACTTTCAGGACCAGAAATGAAAGCAATCTTCGGTTCAAAGGAAGCAAGTTTTGAAGTTCCTCTTCATTCTTATCCCAGAATCAAACCCCGAATCAAAAATCTAACTGTTCAAGTATCTGAAATTTCAATCTTAAAATGCTTGAAAAGCACAGGCTCATTTTAAACCATTATCCAATTGTTTATAGTATATATTACAGATTTTCACTGGGAGCAATTTCAAGGAAACTGTGTGGAACGGGGATTAAAGTCATTCATTCTCTGCATCTGACAATATTTGCTCCCAGAGATAAGGCTCTTTTGTAAACTTAAGACAATGTTTGCATGGACTTTGGAAAGTCTACCTGCAGTTACTCCAGGAAAAAAAAAAAAAGAATTTGATTCATCCTTTCCCTGAAGAAATGCCATTCAGAACATTTAAGTGATGTGAGACAGGGTCTTCTCTTACCTGAACTTTGGCTCCAGAGAGGTGATGTCGGGAAAGAACTGTACAGGGCACCACAGTGAGAGGGTGGAAGACTAGGGTGGTACCCAGGGAAGACGCTCTATGCATATGTGATACTGTGGCTGAGCACAGATAGCCCCAGCTTGTAGCTTATGTTTTTCCTCTGTAAGCATTCTCTATGCCCTCCCAAGACTCCTATCTCATCATTGTTCCAGGGAGACATGGGACATGATGGGTAGCCAAACTGTTGGGAGAGGAGCTGGTGATAAGGACAAGTAGAGGACTAGAGGACTTGGAAGGGAGAGCCAGCCAATCAGAAACCCAGCCTTTCCTGGGTTAGAAAGACTTCCTTGTATCTTAACCCAAGGGGACAAAGAACATAGTTGGTCCTGCTAGGGTTCTGTGTTAAGGATAGAGCCTGTGATGGCATGGCAGAGAGAATGGCACTATCAGGAGATGTGGCCTTGTTGGAGTAGGTGTGTCACTGTGGATGTGGGCTTAAGACCCTCAGCCTAGCTGCCTGGTAGTCAGCATTCTGCTAGCAGCCTTCAGATGAAGATGTAAAATCCTAACTAAGACAGGGCCATCTCTCAATAGGTTGACTATCAGGTACTTCTAATAATGACACCTTCAAGACCTTAGTGCCTAGGTCAAGTGAAGAGCATGTGGCAGGTGTAGAGTCAACAGACTTCCCCCACTGTGGGGTTCCTAGAGCACTGTGGACTGAGTACTCATACCATAGGAAATTAGGCATTTAGAAAGTGTCTTAGTTAGGGTTTTACTGCTGTGAACAGACACCATGACCAAAGCAAGTCTTATAAAGGACAACATTTAATTGGAGCTGGCTTACAGATTCAGAGGTTCAGTCCATTATCATCAAGAGATGGGAGGCATGACAGCAGCATCCAGGCAGGCCTGGTGTAGGAGGAGCTGAGAGTTCTACATCTTCATCTGAAGGCGGCTAGTGGAAGACTGACTTCCAGGCAGCTAGGACATGGCTACACTTCCTAATAGCGCCACTCCCTGGGCCAAGTGTATACAAACCATTCCAGGAGGCAATCAGGCATAGAAAGGGAGCTGATAAACACTCATTGAATGGTGATTGGATTATGATCTTGAGAACTAAGATTTGACCTTGTGCTTCCTGAAGGAGTCAAATGCAGGAACTTAGCAAAACTAGAACGTCATTTCAGTGCATCTTAATACCACACTATTAGTTTATAATAATTGTGACTTTAAGGAGGACTAGATTTCTTATGATACAGAACAGGAAGGGAAAAAATCTACAGAATCGTAGTATGATTTTGGAGAAAAAAATATTAATTCTTTCTCCTTTTTTTCTACTCTTCCTTCTCTGTTTATGTATGTTTGGTGGTGGTGGTGATGATGGTGGCGGTGGTGATGGAGGTGGTGGTGATGGTGGTAGTAGAGGTGATGGTGATGGTGGTAGTGGTGATGGTGGTGGTGGTGGTGATGATGGTGGCGGTGGTGGTGGTGGTGGTGATGGTGGTGGTGATGATGGTGGTGTTGGTGATGGTGGTGAAGGATGGTACATGTTCATGTGGAGCTGTTGGTGCATAGCCAAAGTTGATGCTGGCTTTCTTCCTCAATCACTCTTCACCTTATTTACTTGAGTCAGAGTTGATCTCTGAACCTGGAACATGCCACTTTGGCTGAACTGGCTGGTAAGCAAGTAAGCCCCAGAGATCCATCTATCTCTGCTTCCCAGTTCTGAGCTACAGGCCTGGGTCTTCACAATCGGCTGTTTATGAGCACGATGGGAGTCCAGACTCAGGACTTCATACTTGGGTGGCAAGAACTTTACTGACTAAGCCACCACACCACACCACTTTCTCCTCCTCTTACCCTTTGTGGTGTTTTGAATCGGTATGCCCCCCATAGACTCATATCTTTGAAAACTTGACCAATAGGGGGTAGTACTATTAGGGATAGCCTTGTTGGAGTACGTATGACCTTGTTGGAGAAGTGTGTCTCCGTAGGGGTGGGCTTTGAGGTCTCCTGTCCTCAAGCTACATCCAGTATGGTACAGAGCCTTCTTCTGTTTTCGATGGATGAAGATGTAGAGCTCTTTAACTCCTCCAGCACCATATTTGCCTGATGCTGTCATGCTTCCTGCCATGATGATATGGGATCAACTTCTGAAACTGTAAGCAAGCCCCAATTAGTTATGTTTTTCTTTATAAGAGTTGCTTTGTCTCTTCCCAGCAATGAAACCCTGACACACCCCCTGCTTCACCTTTTCTTGCCTTGGAATGTATGTTCTATTTGATAAGAAGCCTCTGCTCACAGGGCATGTTCAGGCCCTGAAGGACTTCCTATAACCCCAGCAAACAAAGGTACTGAACTAGACACCATGTCACCCTAGAAGTGTGGTGCTGGTCGTTGTCCTATCACAGACACTCTTGAATTAAGGAAGTACATCATAAAACTGCTTCATCAGCAGGATCTGAAGTTGCTAGATGTTGGTGTCGATCTCTTTTCTTTAAAAAAATATCATTTCCTGCTCATTCTCAACTTCAGATTTAAAAAGAGGAGCCCCAAACATGGTTCATATCTTTAATTTTAGAGCTGGAAGTTTCTTTGAGAAGAGTTTAAAGTGTTTCCACCAGCAAGAAAAAAACATCCACATAGGATTCCCCCCTCATAGCAAGACCAAACCCTAATCTTTGTATGTTCTCTTGTGTATTATCATTCTTATAAAAAAAATGCATTTGTGTGTATTTTGTGTGTATGAAGTAGGGGCTGGGCCCACATGACAGAGAGTGCCTGTGGAGGTCAGAGAACAACTTAGTAGATTTAAGTTATTTTCTTCCACCAAGTGATCTCAGGGGTCAAAGGTCATCAGTGTATTCCACGGGTCTTGCCTCAGTACAAGTCTTGCTTCAGCACGAATGTCTGTCTCAGCTAACATCACTCTGCCAATCAACCCAAGTCTGAGGAAGTGGCAAGAAACTGCAGCACACCACCAGAAGTTTTTTGGTGCGTTTCTCTCTATGGAGTCCCGACAAATGCAGTTCAACTATGAAATGTATGGCAGACCAATACATGCATGTCATTAGCAAAGAATCGCTCATCATGTGTCCTTTCATGTGCTTGTTTTAGCAGAACATCCTTTCTCCTGTGTCTGCTTCAGCTAAACATTCCTTCACAAGTCTGCTTTTAGCCTTTCACCCATGTCCACTTCAGCTAAATGTTCTTTCATGTGTTTGTCCTAGCAAAACACCATCCAATACATCTGACTTTCCAAAGAACCCTTAAGTTTCCACTGCAATAATTAAATAAACTTTATGAATCTAGAATGATTTCCCATAGTCAAGTACTAAAGAAAATCGGCAGCTTGCTTCACATAGTTTGAGTCTGAGAACCCATTGGAGATCGAATGACTCTTTCCGGGTCACCTAAGGCCACAGGAAAACACAAATATTTACATCATGATTCATAACAGTAGCAAAATTACAGTTACGAAGTAGCAACAAAGATAAATTTATGGTTGGGGTCACCACAACGTGAGGAACTGTATTAAAGGGTCATAGCATTAGGAAGGGAGAGAGCCACTGCTTTAGGCAAAACCATTAAAAAAAAAAAAAAAGTAGAGAACACAAGCAATTCCAAAAAAGAGAGAAAACAAGATACAGTGGAGCGAGGCACTGGGAGGTGGTGGTGGGGAATGAGATCAGTAAAGTTAAACTATAAAACACCCTGTGTACTGAGAAACACATTCTGCCTTCCGTACACAAATGCCCTATCATTTCTGGAAGCCCAGGAAAAACCTTTCAAATCTGTTTATGCTTCAAACTGTCTTGTGAAAGGAGAAAGTTTCCCTCAAAGGGTTGTCATCAGGATTAAGTGTGACTACACCAGCAGAGTGCCTCTTCTAGTTTCTGACACTCATTAAACATTTGACAAATTATTTTTAACTTCAGAAGCCCTCGGATCTTCCTGTGTGGGTTGTAGCTCACAGTTAAACTAAATGTCAATTTTTTTTTTCTGGGTTTGTATTTTCTGATATTTTTGTATTTGCATAGGATAAAAAAAAAATCTGTTTTCTAAATATCCCCAATTTCTTCTGGGTTTTATTTGATGATTATGTAGACTGCAGCCGCCTCCTTCTGGTGTGCTTGGAAGGCAGCTGAACAGCTGTTGGTGACATTTTTTTTTTTTCCTCTCAGCAGAATAGCCCAGCATGGCCCCCATCAGATGGCAAAGCCTGAACTACACAGGAGAAGCAGGAGCTCGTTTGCATGGCAGCTCTGCACAAGGCGTGACTCCTCAGCACTCCAGGGAGAAGGATGCAGAGAAGGTTATCTGTGGGAAAAGCCACAGAGGCAGAAAGTACAGGGAGGTTGCAGAGGCCCTGGGGGCAGTAATGAGGCCAGGCAGTGTGGCAGGTCTCCTCTGGGTCCTCTGTACACGTTTCCTTTCTTTCTTTCTCAGTTTATTCTCATAATGGCTCTGTGAGAATCATTTACCGTCCTTGTTAACGGATGAGGAAGATGCATCTCAGTGACACTAATCGCCTTGCCCAAGATGTGCAGGAGAGCCTTGCATCTGTGTCTTCCTCATTCTGGAGCTCAGTCACCCTGGAAGAACAAAGTCTCAAGGAAGTGAGGCCTGACTCTCTAACCGCCTCTGGGTGCAGGGCCTTCTTCTCCTCCCTTGTGGCATTCTGAAGCGAGAGAATACGGTCTCCATACTCCCTTTTGCTTCTTGTGTGCTGCCTAGTCAGATTGGGGGGGGGGGGGCTCTGATTTTTCAGAAAAGAAAAAAAATGCATGGACTGATGGATTGTTTAAGTGGTTCTCAACCTGTAAGTCATGACCCATTTGTTGTTGAACAACCCTTTCATCTGTATAGCAGATATTTATGTTCTGACCATAACAGTAGCAAGGACAGTAATTTTATGGTCAGGGGGTCACCACAACATGAGGAACTGTCCTAAAGGGTCACAGCATCGGGAAGGTTAAGAGTCACTGGTCTGTTTGGTAGGAACCGGGTATTATCTCTGATTCTATTTTGTATATGAATTTTCATCAAACTTTTGATTATGAAAACATCCCTTTGATTCAATAACCATGAATACTTGGCCGTTTTTTGATTCTTTGGTATGTATGCACTAACAACCAGTTTCATTTTTTTACATCAAGGAGTACACACCTTGGAATTTCACCCCTGCAAATTTCATCATGGATCCTAACAAGCTCTAGGAAGTTGCTTTTGCTGCAAGCCACTGATGCCTCCCTCGGGCCCACAGGGTCATTAAAGCAGGAGGCAGGCCTGAACAGATGTCTTCATTTCCCTGTGTCTTCTTCGCTTCAGATCAGACTCCTGCTTCCCTTTGAACGGGCCTGCCAACCACCCAGGTGTGTCCATTTTAAACAGGTAATACCTACCTTGAGTCATTTCTTTTTGGTGCTGCCATGGTCAAGTTAAGAGTCATTGTTCTAAACCTACACACCCCTTAGAGTACAAAAACTCCAAATCCTTGCAGGACAGATCCCCCCTAAAAAAATGAGAGGAATTTTCTCCAAGGGAGAGGCAGAACCCTAAAGCGCAAGTGTCATCTCACAGGAGCCAGACTGCTCCTCCTGCTAATTCACCCAAGGAAAAGAAGACCACTACTGCAATTTTGAGCCATATTTGAAGCAAGCTTTTATTAAATACTGAACAGGATGATGGACTTGAGTCAGGCTCATTTCTGGGATCCCAGAAAATGGCAACGAATCACATTTTGCTGAGGCTTACAAAGGCAAACCCATAAGGCCACCTATTTCCCACCAAGTGCAATCAGTGACAAGCCTAGATCCTGACATACTTCTTGCGTATTTGAGATCAAGCACATCCAGTGTAGTTGGGTCAAGCAAACTTGCTTATGGGAGCAGAAAGCATGTGGCTTGTTATCTTTCATAAATAGCCTCCAGCATCTCAGGAAGCAGATATCCTTGGACAAGGGGCTCACAGGTTAAGGTATTTTTGTTTTATGGATCCCTTAGGCACAGTAATTAAAACATAAGATATAACACCATACTGGCTCTGATACTCCCAAGAGAGGACGGTGATACCACCTTCTTTGGACCACTTTGGTGACCAAACCCATAAATAACCATATGCATTATAACAAAGGCTGCTTCTCTTTACACACCTCAAGCCCCTGATGTAATTCTTCATCTTTAAAACTAAAGCTCATGGCATTATCTCACAGATGACTGTGAGAATCTCCTTACCTGCCCTTCTTGTTGATTTTGCATAGGTTACACCTAGAAAACACCATTAATTCTTTGTTTTCCGCCCTTAAACCACTGTTTGCTTTTTTATCACATTTTTGTGTGTTTTTAACAGTGTGTGCCTGTCTTTTGGTTACTGTGTCATGACTCTGCAGCTCTGTACTCTTGCTAGTCTCCGAACAAAGCAGTTCAGCTTGTATCACTTTGCTGTGGACCTTTTGCTTTTATTTATCCCCTCTTGTCCTCTCAGACATCTGAGCTTTGGACTCCAGCTAAGGATTTCCAGATGAGCTGAGCACAAGATGCCAGGTACAGCCGATGCCTACAGGATGCTGGCTGACAGCCCCACTTACCCTTGGAGGAGATAAGGGCAGACAGACCATTTTCAACCCTGGGCTGGGCCCTGTTAAGATGGAAAGATGAGAGAAAGTGGGGCTTTGGTGCAGCCTCTCGTAGGGACGAGTGGGAAACGCATTCCTCTTAGGTGATCTTCAAGTCACGGTTTGGATTTTACGGAAAGTGAGGAAGGATTATGTTGCATGATGAAGCTGAAACTCCCATTTTCAAAGCAAATGCTTCCTATTTCTCAGATTAGTATTCTGTGCATGCTTATCAGAGCTCTCTCCCATGACTTTCCACGCTCCTCTCCAAAGCCCGCAGCACACAACTCCCCCACTTTCCTCTTCCTGTCTTTGGGTTTCTTTCTTTCTTTTTTTTTTTTTTTCTTTTTCCTTTTTTAAATATGGAAGTATGATTTTATTGTTTTATCACAGTGGAAAAAAATTGATGTTTGGCAAGAGTCTATAACTTTCCCACATTCATAAGTCACAGAGCTTGTAAACAAAGACACTTGCAAAAGATTAAGCAAGGCAACAAACATGGCGCGACTCCAAGACTGTGCTGCCCTTAAAGAGGCCCTTTGTACTTCCACATTGCTCTGGCTTGGGTGTGGGTTCTCTTCCAAGGGTTCATGTGCTGGTATTCAGGGTAGGCATGGTGAGGGGACAGACTGTTAGGAGATTGTGCTGGGGATATAGCTCAGTGATAGATTGGGCACATGTGTATGAAGGGATGGTGAAGCTCCAATCTCTCTGGGACCTGTTTGTTTGTTTGTTTGTTTGTTTTGTTTTGTTTTTTTGAGACAAGGTTTCTCTGTATAGCCCTGGCTGTCCTGGAACTCACTCTGTAGACCAGGCTGGCCTTGAACTCAGAAATCCATCTCCCTTTGCCTCCCAAGCATTGGGATTAAAGGCGTGCACTACTACCGCCCGACTCTGGGACCTGTTTTATCATGCATTCTCTTGTCTCATGTGGTAGTCTGCTACTGTTGTCGCCATCCACCACGAGGCCTTATCAGAACTGGTACAGTTGCCTTGGAATCTCCAGACCTGTGAGCTTAATATCCCTCTTCTTCTAGTTATCCAGCCTCAGGGATTTCACCGTAGACACAAACAATGGACTAATAGAACTTCAATGACTAACTCATCTTAGACACTCACTGTAGTGGGTAGAGTTGTGTCCTGGTCTCCTAATTTACATGTTGAATTTCTAACTTGCAGCACCTTCACTGAGACTGTGTTTCAAGATGGGGCTATTAAAGTGAAGATTAAATTAAGCCCTGTGTACATGCAAAAAGAGGCTAGAGGCCCAGTCTTAGATGTAGCTTCTCAGGAGGTTCAGTTTTTATTTTTAAATTTCAGAAAAGTCTTCCGTTGACCTGGAGACAGGCTAGGCTGGCTTCCCAGGGAATCTCAGGAATCCATCTGACTCTGCCTCCTCAGCACCATGATGACAAGTGAACTCAGGCCCTCGTGCCTACATGTTACCACGGGAGCTGTCTCTCCACTCTGTTTCTCTATTAGCAGAAGAAAAATAAAAGGAAGAGGGAGGAGGGAAAGGAGGATCAGGGAAGAGAAAGAAGAGGAAGAAGAGGAGTGGGAGTTCTTTGGGCAGCTAGTGAGCCTCTGCATTCATGCTAGCTCCAAAGAGCTAGACTCTCATCATGAGGCAGGAACCAGGCCTTCCTCCACTGGACATGGAGGCTTTGATTGGGTGCTTTGATTGGGACCTTCCAGCCTGTAGAACTATGGGAAATAAGTTCCTGCTCTTTGTATCTTCTTGGACACATTGTTCTTGTTTTTTTATTTTTTTGAATAATAACCGGATGTCACTACTGTTGCTGGAAGCTTGTCAGGTTTAGCCAGGTCAAGCTGACTTGAAGCAGAGGTGGATAGGGGAACAGAGGAGCCTGTCTTGAAGACTGCTACTTTAAGGACTTGAAAATTATTAAAAATTGCTGAAGAGAGGAGTTTGATGGGTTACTAATGGGGAGCAGGTCTTCAACAAATAATGTGAACGAAATCAAACGGGATGATCTATTTCCAGCAAATGTAAGTCGTGAATAAGATGACAAACCACTTATTTCACTATGTTGTTCTCTGAAGAAGAATTTAATGAATTTTTCAAATGTGTCAGATTTACAACAAGAGAGAGATTAACACCAGATGGCCTACCCTCCATTAATGAGTCCTTTATCTTGTTAAGGACTTAGCGGCACCGTACCGGGGTGAGATCAGAGGCTCAGAATACAGGTAAGCTGCACTCCTAGAGAAGCCTTCCTCAGACTTCAGGGTTAAAGGAATTCCACGTGGTGCAGGAGGATGCAACTCTAACCCCAAAGCTCTGGCTGACATGCAGGGAGTGTTGGGCTCTCCACTCTGATTGGACAGAGGTAGATACCAAGGACTGGGGAGGAATAATGAGCTCCTCTCAAGTTGTTCTTTGTTCTAATTTACCCTTTAGTTTTACTTTTAGGAAAGAGTTGAGGGATTAAACAAAGACCCTGCTACTCCTTCCAAAAATCGTAAGTCTTCTGGTATTAAAAATCAGGAAAAAAGCCAGGCACAGTGGTACATGTCGGAAATTCTAGCAATGAGAAGAGTAGAGATAGGAGAGTCTGAAGCCAGCCCAGGCTATATGAGACTCTGTCTTTAACAACAACAACAGCAACAATAACAAATGTACTAACACCAAATGTTCATACTTTTCATTTATCATGTCTTTCAAAACTTCAGATAAAACAATAAAAATATAATTGCTACAAGAATTTAATTTTCTATACTTATGTCTCTCTATAAACATCTTCTTACACTTTTGCTGTTGCAACTGTCATAAGTGTCCTTTATAAGCTTGGCATAGTGAGAAATTAAATTGAATTCAGAAAAGTCATTAAGAATGTATTTCTGAGGAATCAAAAATAGTTTCTGAATTCAAATAGAACCTAAATGTAAAAGGTTAGGTTTATTTCAACACAGTAATTGTTTACAAGATAGTAGACTAGTAACTAAAATTTAGAATATTAGACATTTCTATAATCTGTGTCACCTAGAACTGCTTAAGCAATAACCAATTTTAAGAGACTATTTTTATGTCTAGATATGTGTATCTGTATGTCTGTGTGTGGGCGTGTCCATATGTAAGTGCCTAATGAAGACGGAGGGCGGCGTTACAGACAGATGGTTTAGTCTTCAAGCATCAGTAAAGATCAAGATGACTTTGAAAAATCGGAATATTTCAAAGACGCAGGTAAATTAGATGTTCTGTGCAGCCTATTCTGCTCCTCATGCTGGAGGGCACTAATGCTGTACGAATCTATGTCCATTGAGCCCTGTCCTGTTTGTGTCACTGGCAGAATTCTGAAGGAGCGTTACTAATTGTCCATGCTTCCCTGGGTGCCCTGCTCCACTTCAGGTGGAGGGACCTCTTTACACCAGTGCAAGAAAGAGGAGAGGGGTTAGAAAGCAGCAACTCCTGGGTAGGGACTAACAGACATGGATACGTGAAAACAAAGACTGGGAGTGAGGCCATGGCAGCGGTAGCAGTCCCTTAGCCTGTGTTTCTCCCTTTGTCACAGCATCTCCTAGCCTAAGCCAGTGCCAGTGGAAGAGTGACGTATGAGGGAAGAGCTGGCTTTTTCCCCATATAAGGTCCTTGTTTGAGTGTCTGGTGGTTGTTCAGGAGGCTTTACAATGTGGGCAGGGCTGTAGGGAGCAGCTGGGCTTTATAGCTCCCAGCCCCACCCAGATGAATAGTGTGGTATCTTTTGCTTTTAGCTATTGGCTATCCCTTAGGTATTATTACCTTCCTGAAACCTAAATCTTTAGGGTCCTGTGTTACTGTCTTCTTACTTCTAGACTGATCTGATTGTGCCCCACCCCATCCTTTTTTCAATGCCATGTTCTTTGTCCAATTTGCCCGTCTTCTTGTATACTTTCTTCCTGTGCTCAATCATAGGTTTCTACACATTTGGATATAGCCAGACACCAGGACTGCTCAACCTAGGATTCCTGGAGCCTCTTCCCATCCCAGCCTAAGGGCCTTATAGGCGGAAGTGAGAAGGTTCGTGAATATGACTGAAGGAAAAGATCCCATCTTTGCTTTGTCATTGAATACTAACTAAAGGACAGCAGTGCCTTTTTCTTAAGCATCTTGAGCAGTCTGCAGTAGCAACACTTGTGGTTTTGTTACCAAGATAAGTCGCAATATTTTAATGTTTCCAGATGGTTGTAAATGTCTTCAATGTTTCCCCATTATTACCTCAAACCCAGGGTGGCTACCTGATCCGGCAGCAGAGCCTCTTCCTGTACGCAGTAACAATGAAGCACAGACCTGTACCAATGTGTGCCTAAGATTTTGATAACCTTTTTCCATAGTAGCCTTTCCTTTGTACTCTGAGTTTGGTTTCTAAAATACCACTCAGAACGTTTCTTTTTGAGAAAGGATCCAGGGACCCCTGATTTTCTCCTTGAAATGCTGAAGGTCTTGGCAGATGGCCTAGCATAAGTTCTGGGGAAGATCAAGCCCAATGTGACAAGGTTGCAACTTTGACCCATTTGGTTTCCTGAGTCTTGGCTTTACCTGCCTGCTCTATCCAGAAATGAGACTCCAAGGAGCTCCAAGGTACCTCTCTAGTTTGTTTTCTAATTCTGGGTCTCTACTTTCCTCACTTGGTTCCTGGATTGAGATATATTTAGTGTTGCATATAATCTCTGGAAATCAATTTTTTAAACAGAGGTAGAAAAAAAACAGAGTTATTATCCCAATGATCTTTAAATCACCCTTGGACTATTACAGACTAAATATGAAATTGTTTAGGTTCCTTGTGCAAAACAAAAGCCACTTGTGATGGCTTAAGCAAATCAGAGAATTTGTGATATAGACAGGGGTGTGGCACCCGTCTGTGATAACAGAACAGGCTAAACCAGAAATGGATTGGCAAGCTTTCTCTGTAAAGGGTGAGTAGTGAAAGCAGCAGACCGGGAGGACCATGGAGTCTTTTCCTATTCTGCCCTAAGCAATATGGAAAGTGTGTCAATAAAACTTTATTTGTAAAAATAGGCAGAGGGCCGACTTGACAGGATGTAGGTTGAAAACCCCTTAACTCACAGCACTGCCAGGGCTGTTGTTGGTGCTGTCAGTCCCTATCTGCCTTACTGTCCTCCTCTTACTGGTTTGCTCCTTTAGCTCCTCTGGCTCTTACGAAGCAGCCACCCAGACCGGCTTCAGTTACATGTAGGATTGTGAACATCTCCCAACAACTCATGCACTGAAGCCTTGGTCTCCAGTCTGGGGGGCGGGGTGGCTCTACTAGGATGCAGTGGGACTTTTAGGAGGTGAGGCTTAGTGGAGGGAAAGCTAAGCCACTGCAGACATGACCTTGGAGGCACACTGAGATCCACTTCCTTTTCTCTTCCTTTGCTTTCTGGTGTCATGAAATATGTGGTCTCACCTCCTCCCATCTTGGTCTCCCAAGTGGTGTGACTGCTGGCCTGTGCTACCACACCTGGCTGACCTCTCCCCTCTTTAAGTTATTACAGGTTGTTGAGAGCTTTTGGTGTAACTTCTAGGAATTGGGCATTTGTCACTGGGTTCAGACAAGGAAGTAGGCTTAGAGAAGAATAATAGAGAGCAGAGGGGGTTTGCTTACTATTTTGCTGAATTATTTCCTTATGTGATCTTCTTGCTTACTACTCTGCTTAATTACTTTCTTGTGTGGTCTCCTTGTTTTTGATCTAAGAACTGACCATGTGTTTTGGATGTACCTAGAATGATATAAAAGCAGACTGGAGAGAAAGAAAGCTGCTTCAGCCTCCGTACGGGTTGGAGTCATGTTATAATTTTGTCTAATAGTTTTTCTTATTTTTTAAACCTCACTCCCTTGCTTGAGACCCTGTGGACTGACTGAACTGACTTGGTCACCAGGTGATTTGTCACAGCAATAGAAAGATGACAAAGACAGTTCCTCAAAGCTGTGAGTTCTATGTCACAGCTTCATGCTTCCTGACTTCCCCAGTTGCAATTCCAATTTGCTGACCGAGGAAATGACTTAGTCAATTTCTTTTATCCCTTTTGCTCAGAGTGCTTCTGAGTTCTGCTGTTAAGCTGTTTATCTTCACTGCTACATTAATTCTATACTGCGGGGGGCGGGGGAGTGGAATGGTTTCTTTTGTAAAGACCTCTATTTATACAGGAAATAATGTATCTATTTCTGTGAAAATTATTTCACATCTTGTATGCCTTCATTTTCATGTTTGGGATAGCAAAAGCTAAAGAACATTTACAGAGTGTTATAGCTACAGCAGAACTTATATTTAAAAGAAATTTTAAATTTAAAAAGAAATAAAGACCCACCAGGATTATACACTCGTAGTCTACTAAACTAAAAGGTCTATGATGAAAGTGGGTTAAGATAAGCAATGAAGGGGCAGGGAGACGGCTCAGTGGGTAAAGACACCTGCTGCTAATCCTGACCCACGTGGTGGGAGAAGAAACTCTTACAAGCTGTCCCATGACCTCCACAAGTATGCTGTGCTGAATGGATCTACGCAAATAAAATATGCATACATACATACATACATACATACATACAAATAAAACTATTTAAAACATAAGCCAGAGGAAAGGTTGGCAACCTGAAACATTAGTAAGCCTAAAAAAACAAAGTCCTTCAAGCAACCATTTGTGCCAGAACGTGGGAGACTTCATCTCACAATTTCCTTCTCTCTAGAATTAATTAGCAGCGTTCCCAGAATGCTGCTAATGTCCCCTGCTGAAATGAAGAAAGTAAATACATTTCTGTGAGGAAAACTGGTTCACTTCCACAAAACTCTGAGCGGCTTGAGCTGTAGCCAAGCCAATACAACCTGCTAAAGCACTACTTGTAACCTATTAGCCACTTCATGAAAGCTTTCTCTTTAATGGTATCCTCCTGGGATATCGCACTGGAATGCACGATTTCGAAAAAGGCACTGATTTGGCTCAACTGTAAATATCAGCAGGCGCACAGAGGCAAAGGCATTGTGCGGGGTAAGGGGTGGGGTGGGTGGGTTCTGATTCCAGAGTTGATAGGAGGATTTTCATTTCTATCGGTATTTTTTTTTCCTACTACAATTACAGTTTTGCAAAGAAAAACAAAATGTCGGTCTTGTTCTCATTTGGGTTTCCAATTTTCAGTGTCTTTAGAATAAAGGTGAAAGCCTGTTTCATTTACCTATGAGATTCCCTTTGCCAACTAGGCCTGGTGATGCATGCTTGTAATACCTACTAGGGAGGCTGAAAGGGGGAAAGTGAGTTCCAGGCCAGCCTGGGCTACACAATAATGTCGCTTCCTGGAACAACAACAACAACAACAACAACAACAACAACAACAACAACAACAACAACTCTTTCCACAGTTTTTCAGAGTTGCAGAAAAAGCCCAAAAGCTCAACCCACTGCCACTCCTGTCCAAGCTCCTGAGCTGCCAAGGTCTCTGGGGCGTGCCTGTGCGTGTCTCTAAAACAGTGGGTCTCCGCAGCTCCGAGGCTGTTTCTGATGGAGGATGCTCCTCCACCCATCTCTATCGCAAACAAACTCAAGCTTGGACTATGCACCACCCAGCCCTTTGTCTAGTTTGCTGTTTCCTCGTAAACTGGCTTCCCACCACATAGCTTCTCCCACTTCCGGATCCTTCCTAAGCCACCTGCGTGTACGATTAATTCACGAGAAGCAAGCACGGGATGAAGAAGCGCAGTGCCTGGTCACTCTGGGCGCCACGGAAACTACAACTCCCGTCAGCCCACGCGGCTGCCTGGCCCCACCCACCTCCTGCTCAGCCCGCGGCGGAGGCGCTGGGCTTTCATCCGCGGAGCGGCGGGAGTCAGACGCGTCGCTGCGGTCTTCTCCGACGATCGCCCGGGAGTCGGCAGCAGCCTCAGTCGCTTTCAGCTTCTGGGATCGTGTCAGCGGCGACCCGTGACGCAGCGAGAGGATGGTGGTCCGCGTGTTCGTCGCCTCATGCTCGGGCTTCGTGGCGGTGAGCCGAGCGGGCGGGATCGCGGGAGACGCGCGGCGCGTGCGCCCGTAGGAGACGCGCCGGCAGGTGACCGCCGGGCTCGGACCCGGTGGACGCGCAGGGGTCACACTCCTGGCACTGGCAGCTGGCGAGGGGAACCAAGAGAGCCAGTCCCCTGCTGCAGCTGTCGGCTCCAGGGGCCCTTTGCTGAGTTTAGAGGTTCCGGACTTGGGACACCCCGTCGGCTTATGTTTCCTATGGGAGTTTAGACTACTTTGATTTGCTGACCTGGCGTCTGGAGGAAACACATTTTTAAAAATTGCTTTTCATCCTCTCGTCCCCAACAAGTCCTTTTTAGTTTTACACCTGAGCAAAGAGAACAGTAAACCACACTTGTCCTGTTTTGTCGGATTTGTTAATTTTTTTTTTTTTTTTTTTTTGGTCGCTTTTTAGCCTAGGGTGTTACAAATACTTTTACGTTTGTACTTTCCCTTGTTCCTTCGGTGCTGTGGTACATTTCATTTTAAGAATAAATTGTGTTTTCTATTTTTAGCTATTCTGTTTGTTGAGTGTTGACTTCTTTTAGGAATATTATTCTTTAAAAAAAATTAAATAACTAGAGATGTCACTCTTTAAGAAATAATGCCCATGTGTGCTGGAAAGTCCATTAAGACACATGTAATGCACATGTAGTGTGCCAATCATGTTTTATGTGATTACTAAGACCTGATTTCCTGTTAGGAGCTAAACTACATCTCCAAAAGTCTGCTTTGTCAGACACTTAATCAGATGTAGGAGAAAGTACAAAAATGGTTGTTGTAAAATTTAGTCTGGCAGGTTGCCTGCTTAGTGGGCAGTTTGTCTTAGAATTTAAGTGGGTAGGGTAGAGGGCGGAATAAAATACTACTTAGAAAATCCTCGTAAACTACAGAAACTCTTAACCCAGTCTGTTTTGCTACAAGGACACAATAGTTGGGGAAATTCTGGCTTACCTGTTTGTGCAGGCATGTTGTGGTTGTCAAACTCCTCCCTTTTTGCTATTGCTTAGTCATAGGTGCCTTTTAAAGATTTTTCCCTGTTAATGCTGAGCCCCATGAAATAAATGTAGTGTCTCCTAGATAGATTTATTTAAATGGATTCCTTACTATAGAGCATCTGGTCTTACCACGAACTTACCTGCTTCGGTAATTACTTCAAAAGCAGCTTATTGATTTCAGAACCGACAAGCTCCAGTGTTGATCTCCGGTT
>JADRCD010237829.1:0-22784 GCA_019843815.1 Montemys delectorum | reverse complement strand
TCCTTCCTTTACTCCCAGATCCAGCTCAAGTTTGATCTTTCCCAGAAGGCTCCAGGGACTGACTGCCACCCGTATGCTAGGTTTGGTGCCACACTGTGGATCCTATGGCATCATTCTCTCCTGATAGTTGCTACTGTGTACCAAGTCATTTGATTTACTGGAAAGACCTTCATCTCTACTCAAATATGCTTTTCTCCATCTTATCTTGCAATAGGTGTCAACTCCTTCCAAGTCTACATGGCGTATAAGGACCTGTACCAGATGTCCGACAGCCAGGTAGGCTCTGCTGCAAGCTTCTCTTCATCTCTACAGGCCAGAGCCAGCTTTCACGAGCAGGGGAGACCCTTACAGCCTGGGCTCAGGTGTCACTCCCAGCACTAAGTGCAGAGCAACCATTCACCCTCCTTTGCCTTTGCTCATTCCTTAGAAGAGATGGGAGTTGGAACTTGGGGGTCCTAGGTGAGGTGTCCCTCACATAGCTCTTCTCTAGCATTCTCTGGGCAGCTCATTAACAAACATCTTCTTGGAGCCCATTGTAGACATTTAGAAGTCATTGTCTTAGTCAGGGTTTCTATTCCTGCACAAACATCATGACCAAGAAGCAAGTTGGGGAGGAAAGGGTTTATTCAGCTTACTTCCACATGGCTGTTGATCACCAGAGGAAGTCAGGACTGGAACTCAAGCAGGTCAGGAAGCAGGAGCTAATGCAGAGGCCATGGAGAGATGTTCCTTACTGGCTTGCTTGCTCCTCCTGGCTTGCTCAGCCTGCTCTCTTATAGAACCCAAGACTTCCAGCCCAGGGATGGCACTATCCCTTTGATCACTAATTGAGAAAATGCCCCACAGCTGGATCTCATGGAGGCATTTCCCCAACTGAAGCTCACTTCTCTGTGATAACCCCAGCCTGTGTCAAGTTGACACACAAAACTAGCCAGTACAGTCATCTTCTGGACATGTCCTTCCTGTAGGCTGGACAGTTGGCCTAAGGGCTCAGGGAAGGCTGGGGACCATTCCACTGATTTTGCAGAGGTGAGCTGACTTCCTCAAATAATGCAAGGCACTGAGGAAGTCAGAGTCTCTGTTTTCTCATTTAAAAAATGTGAGATCTCTGGCCTGGGGTGCAAGGAGCTGAGGAAGACACCACTGTGTGTTTTCAAGGCCAGGCTTACTGCTAACACCCACCCTTCCTTCATCAATGGATCCTCTCTGTCCTAGAGGAAGCTGTGGGTGCCAGTGCCAGCTTACCATACCTATTGCTTGCTGGCCAGCTGGGAAGATCTTTCCCACCATCTCTGGGCTTGAGGCTCATAAATATCCCCATCCTTACAGAGGTTGTGGGTGTGCTGAGTGATTTCGTACAAGTGAAATTCAAGGACTCTTAGGAATGGGACCTTGGCTATTACTGCAGACAGTGGCCTTTGCATGGGAGCCAGTCCAAAGCAGCATCTCTGATCAGACAACAACTTACCTAGGATGCCTTCAGCCTTTTAAGCAGACACGGAGTACTCTAGAAGCATCAAGTTGGTTGGAGTTCATGGAAGCAGTGCTGTGTAATACATGAGTAGAATTATAATTGGTGCTTTTTTTTTTCTTACATTGACCCATTGAGGCCCCTGGTGTGGATGTCAGCAATGAGCCTCTAATTGGGGCCTTCCAAATTGCTTCCTGCCTCTGAGACCAACCCCCCCCCCCCCCCTTACATTTGCAAGCATGTGTTACAGGAATAGCGGTCTTGTACTTAGAAGGAAAACAAAGATGGCTGGGATTATAGCAGTACTTCTCAACCTATAGGTCATCATCCCTTTGGGAGTCAAATATCAGATATCCAACATATCAGATATTTATATTGTGATTTATAACAGTAGCAAAATTACAGGTATGAAGTAGCAGTGAAATAATTTTATGGTTGGGGGTTGTCTTAGGGTTTTACCGCTGTAAACAGACTCCATGACCAAGGCACTTCTTACAAGGACAGCATTTAATTGGCGCTGGCTTACAGGTTCAGAGGGACATTTTATTATCATCAGGGTGGCAGCATAGCAGCTTCCAGGCAGGCATGGTGCAGGAGGAGCTGAGAGTTCTACATCTTTATCTGAAGGCTGCTACGAAAAGACTTGCTCCCACGTGGTTAGGAGGAGTGTCTCACTGCCCACCCTCACAGAGGCACACTTCCTTCAACAAGGCCGCACCCACTCCAACAAGGCCACACCTCCTAAGAGAAACATTGCCTGGGCCAAGTATGTTCAAATCACCACAGAGGTCACCAAAACATGATGAATTGTATTAAAGAGTTACAGCATTAGGAAGGTTGACAACCACTGTGTTATAGGGACACTATTTGCCTTTGATTAGTTTGGTCCCACCCAACCTCCTACCTCTTGATCTGGAAGATGGCGGCCCATGGGGTCAACAAAGGCTGCAGGGATGAGCAGAGGAGCAGCCTTTTAAATGTATGGAGTCCTACAGCTTGATTTCTCACCAGCCCCATCTCTCCTCTTTAGCTGTATGAAGCCTTCACCTTCCTTAAGGGTCTGGGAGCTGTGATCTTAGTCCATGCAGAAAATGGAGATTTGATAGCTCAGGTGAGTGGTACAAGGTTCTTTCTCCTACAAATGTACAGATAAGAGATGTTCCCTTGTGTGCAGTGTGTCTACTGGCAAGGCATTTGGCTTCTTGGATCTGTTTTCTCCTCTGCATTGTGAGGTTTTGAAGAAAACTGCCCTGCAAGTAGAGAGGGGTGGTGCCTTGTGCACCCAGCTTCTTTTTTTAAATATGGATTCTGAGGATTTTACTCACTCTATTCTTGCATAGTCAGCACTTTACCAACTGACCCATCTCCTCAGGCTCTTATATTAGTCAGGGTTCTCTAGAGGAACAGAACAGATAGAATGAATTACATATTACATATTATATATCATATATCACACATCACATAACACACATCATATATTAGATACACATAATATATATAGTAAATCACATACACATCTGTCTGTCTTTATTAGAGTGTCTTACAGCTAGTCCAACAATGCCTGTCTGTCTCACTGGTCCTTGTCTCCTAGGAGCAAAAGCGGATCCTGGAGATGGGCATCACGGGTCCTGAGGGTCATGCTCTGAGTAGGCCTGAGGAGGTAAGGACTCCCGACTCTGCTATCTGTAACTGCTAAGTGCTCATCCCAGAGCCCTTCAGCTGCGACAGAACAGCTCAGCTGCACCTGGCTCCTCCTCCTTCCCTCTACTCTGTCCTCTCCACCCCACTCTGCTTCCTTCTCCCTGCTCCTTCCCAAGACTCTGGAGGATGCAAGTCAATCAGAGAAGTCAGAAAAGACCCTGCCTATTCCAGGGTCCAGGAGCATCACACCTGGGCTCTGCACATACCCCATGTCCTAATTTGGGGAGAATCTTTAATGAAGACTTGGTATATTGGTGACAGGAAAATAGACTGAAAAGCCCCCGTCAAACCGTACCCCTATTAGGGCCATGACTAAGCCTTCTCAGATTGTAAATTAAACGCTCAAAATAGAAGTCAAAGGAGGTGCTTTGGCTTGCTGGTACTGAGAGCATGGCTGGGCTAGAGAGGATTGAGACAAAATGAGTCATGCTCAAGGGGTCACAGCAGCTCTGGGCATGCCCCAGTGTCACAGAGCCAGTCATTTGCCATGACTGTTTTGTGTGCCTTCGGATGCAGTGTCCTCTTGGGAGAGTCTTCTGACACAGTCTTTAGTGTACTTCCAAACAAGCAGAGTAGCTCCAACTCTTCCACCAGAATCATTTTAACTTTTCTCATTTTTCATCTGTTTTACTCTCTTTTTATAAATGGGAGGTTTATGGTTGCCTCCTTCCTCCTGTGACCTTTGTATTTGCTGTGTTTCCAGCTGGAGGCCGAGGCTGTGTTCCGGGCTATTGCCATTGCAGGCCGGATCAATTGCCCTGTGTACATCACCAAGGTCATGAGCAAGAGTGCGGCGGACATCATCGCGCTGGCCAGGAAGAAAGGCAGGTGGTACTTGTCCTCCTGAGGGGCGAAAGATGGCTGTCCAGGTTACTCTAGGGCAGAGGTCTGCCAGAGCTGGCAGCCGGTGGCCTATGGTATACTGTAGTTCGTTTTAGATTTGATTGCTAGTGTCAGAGACCTCTGCAACTCCCTGACAAGCTCTTAGCCTTAGCTTCTTCCTTTATTCCTGTTCCCTGTTTCCACTTCCATTGGCCAGATGAGACCATGTGGCTCTTCGCTGACTTTAGGGTCTTTCTCTGGGTTCAAAAAGCTGATGATTAGTCGAGAATAGCCAGCAGGTCCTCCTGGATCCCGTCTCCACTCATTTGGGCCATTCCCTGGGCTCTGTCCAATACTCACATGGGGAGCTTGGAGTTACAACCTGACCCAAGGGAAGAGAGTCAGTTATGGGTTGGGAGGAAGGAAGGCATTGTCTCAGGGTCAATAGTACGGGCACACCAGGAGCTGGATATGAATGAGTGCTGGCCAGGGCGGCTGCCATAACTTGCTACAGAACTGGTCTCTCATAGTAAGGGGGACTGTGTGGTGCTGCCCCTGAGGGAGATGCTGGGTTATTGGCTTCTGGTCAGTCTCCTCTGTCACAGACCCTCCTTTTGTGTCAGCATGGACAGTATTGGCTATAACCACACTCCTGATGTTTCCCCTTTCAAGGCCCTCTTGTCTTCGGTGAGCCCATAGCCGCCAGCCTGGGAACTGATGGTACCCACTACTGGAGCAAGAACTGGGCCAAGGCAGCTGCATTTGTGACCTCCCCTCCCCTGAGCCCAGACCCCACCACTCCTGACTACTTGACCTCCTTGCTGGCCTGGTGAGAGCCATGGGGATGGGGACACAGGGCTAGGGTTGTGGGCAGAGAGGCAGTAGCTGGAAGCCACAGGCTAGTTAGACACGCTAGAGAAGGGAGGCTTGGGGTCTGTACTCAGAAAACAATATTCCATGTTGTTTATAGCAATTCTTCCTGGACCTCAGGGTGTGTTGTGCCTAGTGACAGTTCTCATTTAGTGACCACCTCCTCCCAGGAATGGAGTATTGTTTGTGCGCCTGCTGTGTTCTAAGCAATTTGGTGTGGTTGAGAACCTCTAGGACTGGGGATGAGGGACCAGGATTCAAATCTCACCTTTACCACCAATCCTGTCATCTTGGGCATCAGAACATATGCAATGTTTCCCTGTCTTCCTCAGCTTGCTCATTAGCCACATGCACAGAATCAGATTCCTGCTTGTAGTTGTGCCTTAGTGTGGATGGAAGGCTGTTTAGTGAGCAGCACCATTGCTGGTGGAGCACAGTACTTTTCACGCAGTAGAAGGGCAGCTGCAGCAATCCCTTCCATCAGTCAGCGTGAGAGAAGAGGGCTCTGCGAGACCATACAGTGAGCAGAGGAGGACAGGCTGCCATGGCAAGGTTGGATGGCCGGAGCTCTGTGGAGGAGATGAGTCGGGGCTGCGCTTGGGGATAAGGCAGGATTCCCAGTATAAGGAACTATGTGTACAAACAAGGGGACTCTGGCATATGCACTGTGTGGACATCTCTGTTCCCACATGAGGCAGACACCATTTGCTGGTGAACTCAGTTACTGAGTCAGCACCGAAGCCTGTAACTTGTGAATGTCAAATGCTTTCTCAAACTACAAGAGTGCACATCTTCCTGGGATGTGCTGGCTCACAGTTGCGGCCAGTGTTCCATGGCAGGAGTATGACCTCAGTCCAAAGAAACGGGTGGTGTCTTGCACCCTTGGCCACAGCCACTCTGGCTCAGTGTGCTGGTGCCTCTTGCCTCCACAGATCGCTCCATTTCCAAAATGCCATGTCCCCCATGCGCTGTCCATGGTACTTACGTACTTTTAATGTCAATGAGACCAAGAGCAGACAACCTCCACCCCCTGCCATACGATTTCTTCTCCCAAAGGCAAAGTATGATCCGGAACCCCACTCCTTAACTAGACTTCCACCTAATCCTCTCTCCAGGCTGACCTCACCATGCTTCTTCCCTTGGCTCTCTCTACTCAGTTTAAACAGTCTCAGGCCCCTCCCCCCGAGAAAGAAGCAAAGTTTCAGAGCCTTTGTAGCCCACACTTTGTCTAACATTCTCTCACATGTCTCTCAGTTGGCTTATTTACTGCATCCATACTTTTGCTGGAAGGTTCCCTTTCAGAGAGGTATTGTCTGGTCACCAGATTTAAAATGGCAGCTCATCTCATCTGCAGCACTCCTGTCTCCTGTCCCAACCTGCTGTGGCCCTATTCCTATACCCACTATGCCCTTATGTGTTGATGGTCCCTATGTATGGCCTCACATTATTCCAGGCACAGAACACATGTTTGGTGTAGGTTTGCTAAACATTCCTGAACAGGACAGCTGATAACCATGTATGTGCCTAACATCCAAATGGCGTATGCATCCTAATACTATAACGTAGAGGATAGTGTCAGCCTACGTTTGCACCCACCAAGTCACAACCTTCTCATCACTGACACTGGCCCTCTAGAATCAGGCTCTGGATGCACCCAGTAGTCTTTGCTTCTAAACTCTCAAGGAACAAAATGAACTATTACCCATATGTAATATTTGTTCTGTGAGCCCAGTATAGAGGTTCTAGCTGCCATAGGCCAGCAACCTTACTCCAAGAGGCACATGTCAGTGTGTGTGTGTGTGTGTGTGTGTGTGTGTGTGTGTATGTGTTTGTGTGACTCTCTTGTGACTTGAGAAGATGTGAGGCTTGGGTTGCAGATGGGAGGCTCCTGATGACATGTTGGCAGTCTTTGAGTTGACAGACTGATGCTGGATGACTGACTATATTATCATTATTGAGATAGGGCTGAGTAGTTTACTTGCCTTGCATGTGTTAGACCCTGGGTTCAATTTTGAACACTAGAAAAAAAAATACTGAGGTAAAACCCCCAATAACCAGTGCCTCCTTCAGAACTAACATAGAGCCAATGGCGTTTAAAGTTCCAGACCTGTGCTGGGTGACCCATGCCAGGGTCTGCTGCTTACAATGAGTGTAACTCTGCCTCCTTTCTGCCCTTGCCAGTGGAGACTTGCAGGTCACAGGTAGTGGCCACTGTCCCTACAGTACTGCTCAGAAGGCTGTGGGCAAGGACAACTTCACTCTGATCCCTGAGGGCGTCAATGGCATAGAAGAGCGGATGACCGTTGTCTGGGACAAGGCAGTGGTAAGTCCACCTTGTTTCCCCTGGAAGATTCTAGAAGTACCCTGCCTGGACCATCCAAGCCAGAGGTATGGGCTCAAGGCTCTGAAATCTTTCTTTCTTACCATAAAGTAGAGATGGGAACTGAGGACTCATGGGAAATTAGCCCCAGGCTGTAGAGCCCTCACTTCCTGATGTCATAGTCCTGAATGAAGGAAAAAAAGTAGATGGTGGAGGGAAATAGGTTTTATTTAGCTCATCAGAAATAGCTCTAAAAATCGCTTGTGCCTATCTTCATGTGTGCATGCGTTTATGCTGGTGGATGCTCATGTGCCATGGTGCATTGTATGGAATTTAGAAGATGGCCTGTGGCAACCAGTTTTCTATGGTAGGCATTTTGTTGAGCCATCTTGCAAGTCTCTGTCTTATTTACTTATTTATTTTTAATTATTATATTATTTATTATATTAATTATTTATTTTGTGTTGTGGGTATTTTGACTGTTATGTATGTCTGTGTACCACATGAGTGCCCTTGAAGGCAAGAAGGCAGCCCTGGAGACCCTGGAATTGAAATTATTAACTGTTATAAGCCACATGTGGGTGCTGAAAACCAAATCCCAGTCCACAACCAGTGTTCCTCACTGCCAGCTGAGCTGTCTCTCCAGCCCCTCCCTGTCTTATTTTTTGAGACAGGATCCCTCTTGGGCCTTGAGCTTACCAAGTAGGTGTTGGGCTGACTGCCCACTGAGTCCCAGAGATCCTCCTGTCTTTCCCTCCCCAGTGTTAAGATAACAGGTCTGTGATGCTGTGCCTGGCTTTTTATATCAGTTCTGGAGAGTGAACTCAGATCCTCATGCTTATGCCATGAACACTTTACTAACCGAACCATCTCCTGGACCAGTGGCTCTTGTACAGGCATCAGCAGCCCTCTGCAGCTCCTTCAATCCCTGCTCTGTTCAGATCACTTCTCAAGGTTGTCCATCTGTGAAGACCCAGGTCTGTGCCTATCTGTTCTTCTCCTCAATGCATGAGTCTTGATTTCAGGCTACTGGCAAGATGGATGAGAACCAGTTTGTAGCCGTTACCAGCACCAACGCAGCCAAGATCTTCAACCTGTACCCAAGGAAAGGTCGGATTGCTGTGGGCTCCGATGCTGATGTAGTCATCTGGGACCCAGATAAGATGAAGACCATAACAGCCAAAAGCCATAAATCAGTAAGTCCCAGCCCACCACGGCACTCCTAGTTTGAGTGGGCGATGGTTCTGTTGCATCATTTCAGAAGTGTCTGGCTAAAAAATGGTTCGGGTTTTTCTAAATCTGCCTGAAGGCTGCACCAGCAAGCTCACACTGCAGAGACTCCAGAGAACTGCTTTGGCAGGCTCAGCCAGGAAGCTGCTATGGTTTTGTGAGCATGCTCCCTAGCCTCTGCCACTTTCTCTGGTCATGCACACAGAGAAGGTAATCTATTCCTGGCCACTGTGCCCTCCAGAAGAGCAGTCAGTGCTTGTAACCCTCAGCCATTGCTCCAGTTCCCAGCATGTATTTTAAACTGTCATGTGTATGACAGTTTTGGATAGAAATCATGGAGTAAAATTTGGAAACTACAGGGGGATGATTGTTCTGTTTGTGACTTGGCTACAGAAAGTAGTAAAACAAAACAAAACAAAATAAAATAGTGTGTAGAGCCAAGCAAATGGCATGGCAAGAGACACAAAGTTCAGGGCAAGTACTAGGGGCAGGAATGCGCCTCTTGCTGAAGGAAGGGTAGGTCCTTTGCAAGGTAGGAAAACACTGTGAGACTAATAAATACCAAGGCAGGTGCATAGTAAAAGTTGTGCAAATGTGTGTATTGCCTAGGGGAAGAGACCTGCTCTCACTAACAGCTGTATGTCACAGCATAGAGAGAAACAAGTGCGGAGACAGACTAGAGTGTAATGTGTGCACCTGTGATACTGTCACAGCATCAGGGAGACGCTGTTGCCAGAGCTGGAACCTAGTATCACCTCTTTTGGTGATGGAGATCACAGGATCATACATACAGACTGCATACACAGCGTGTTTTAGCAAAAACATAGACATATCCCACTTGTTTGGTGTTGGGAAGTGTATGTAGATCAGTGGTAGTCCAAGTGCATGATGGGACTCAGCTCAATGGCTTATGAACTGTAAAGAGCTCTCCACCTCAAATCATGCTGAGGATCTCTGGCATGAGGAGGAGAACAAGGTCTCCTCATATGATGCACAGCCAGCATATGTGTGTGTGTGTGTGTGTGTGTGTGTGTGTGTGTGTGTGAGAGAGAGAGAGAGAGAGAGAGAGAGAGAGAGAGAGAGAGGGGTGGAGAGTTCTTTAAGGCACTCCACTCAGTCAGAGGTAGAGAGCATCTCCACTAGATACACTTCAGACCACTTGATTGCTTTCAACCACACATGACCCAGTTTTAAAATAATGGATAAAAAGTAAACACAATTAAGAAGAGGTGAGAGGCCTTTGGATCGAGGCAGTTGGCTACGAGGGTTGAGTTTCCTCTTCAAGAGCAGCAAGCCAAATGCAGCCTTTTAGATGTTGTTGCCTTTCTTGATATTTTTTAAGATTTTTAATTTACTTTTTGATTACACGTATGTGTCTGTTTAACTGTGGAGACACAAATGTAGTAGAGCCTGCAGATGCCTGAAGAGGGAGTTGGATCTTCTGGAACTGGAGTTACAGGGCAGTGAGCTGCCTGGCATGGGTGTTGGGAACCGAAGTCTGGTCCTCTGCAAGAACAGCAGGCACTAACTATTGAACCAAGTCTTCTGCTCCCTCTCCCCCTCCCTCTCCCCCTCCCTCTCCTCCTCCCTCTCCCCCTCCCTCTCCCCCTCCCTCTCTCTTTATTTTTTTGAGAAGGAGATGTGCAGGTCAGGGACATATTGAGGGAACAAGTTCTTTCCATCTACCACATTTGTCTCAACAGTTGAACTCAGGTCATTGGGCTTGACAGCAAGCACACTGCCCACTGAGCCACCTCAGAGACCCTGCTGTCTTTTCAGTAGACGAGACAGCAACAGCATGATCTTGTCCTGTGTTCTGTGCAATGTTCCTCAACTTCCACCTGGCAGTGCAGACTGGGCTCATTCCTTGGGGCGTGATTTGTCTATGTACCGCAAGTGATTTAGGGAAGCCCATGTACTTTAGTTAGGAAGTTCTCCCTCACAAAAAGGTGACAATGTCACAGACATGTAAGTTACAATCAGAAAGTGCATGGTGCGTGTCTACAGAGGAGCCTTGCTCCCATTCAAGATGCCCTGGGCTAAGTGTTAACATTCATTCCCAGCATGTGCTGTTTATTGTCTGTTGTACATGGTAGACTATCACACAGAAAAGAAAAAGTCATTGAAAAATACTTAAAACAGAGCATCATATGTGTGCCATGCGGATGCAGGGTAAACCCTGGGTGTGGTACAGAAGTAACTCTGGACTTTCTGCACTCGCAGACTGTGGAGTACAACATCTTCGAGGGCATGGAGTGCCACGGCTCCCCCCTGGTGGTCATCAGCCAGGGCAAGATTGTCTTTGAGGATGGAAACATCAACGTGAGCAAGGGCATGGGCCGCTTCATCCCTCGGAAGCCATTCCCAGAGCATCTCTACCAGCGTGTCAGGATCCGGAGCAAGGCGAGCTTCTGCACGAGGGCCCTTTCTCTGGGAACGGGGCTCTGTCCTGTGGGGGGGTTGATGAGTGTGGCTGTGTGTCCCCGTTTGTTCATCTGAGCCCAAACAAGGCCAGGAAGGTTGCAGGGCTTCGCAGGCTGTGTCTGGTGCACCTGTGTGTGAGAGAGGTGCTCATGCGCTGCTTGGGGTTCTGCCTTGCCCATCTTGGAGGTTCTTCACATAGCCCACTGGAGGGTCATGAGCTTTAATTTCCAGATTAGAACTTGATGCTCAGGGCCTTGAAAGACTTACCCAGTTACTCATCCACCACAGTGAGAGTACACAACCCACAATCTGAGGGCTAGCTCCGGCTGACCTGCCTAGCTCTCTCCTTCTCCCCCTCTGCCAGAACGTATCTACTTCTTTTCCAAGATCTTGAGCCATGGCCTTGGAAGGCCTCAGAAAGCTCTGTCCTTGTCTCTGACTCAGAGGAGGAAACTCTGGATTCCTTACTGTGGCTGTCCCCCCTGTCTGTGACACTCCTGTCACCATATGAACTCATTATCTACATGATCTAAGTGATGCTGTGCCGGAATGGCCAGCTGTGTATGTTGTCTGTGTGTCTCTATTCCTTGTGCATATATGTGTGTGTGTGTGTCCGTCCTCTTTGCGTACTACATAGGTGTGCCATTCCATGTATTGCACACACATGCACATGTGCACATACCCATTGTGTGTACTGGGCACACATGCATGGGCAAACATTTGTCTGTTGCTTGTATTATACATGTATGCATATGTGTGTGCCTATGTGTGTTGTGCACACATATTTGTATGTGTTCATTTATCCATTGTATATCATATATATTTTGTACATGTTTATTGTTTACACATGCATACGTGTGTGCCCACTTTGCACTGTGTATGCATGTGTGTATATATCCATTTACCCATTGTGTATATTATACATTGTATGCATATGTGTGGGTGTGTGCCTATTGAGTGTGCTGTGCTTGCATATATGTATACAGTACACGACTGCATATCTCTATCTATCTATCTATCTATCTATCTATCTATATGTATGTATATATATGTGTGTGTGTGTGTGTGTCTTACATATTGGGTGCACATACATACATATATGAATTTGTACTTGAGTGGATGCATGCTCATGTGTGTTTCTGCTCTTGTACTTTATCAGTGGTTGCACCGCTTCTTATTTAGACAGCAAACTCAGACACCGTCTCCAAACCTCACACCCCACAGAGTTGCCCCCATCAGTCAGTTCTCCCTCTGCTTCTGCCACAAGGGGCAGGACCAGATAGACACACATCCTAGGCACTGTGGGCCAGGGGTCTCAGGTACCAAAATGGTTGGGATGCCCACTCCTCATAGCCTTTGCTGGGCTGTAGACCTGGTCTGCAGCTGAGTCCTATGGTAAACAGTTAACTGTCACTGAGAAAGTACCTGGCCTGATGCTAAGTCATCAGCTTGCATCAGAGAGTCGGGTTACTGTACCTGGGGTTCCCTGCCCTAGTGCAGTGGACAGGAGCCAGGCTGGGAGCGGAGCACAGAGCCTTCCTTTGGCCACCCTGGGCCGAGGGAAGGGTGGTGACTGAAGGGAGGCCTGAGAAGCAGGGTGACAGGGGCACAAGTCACTGGAGGCCTTGGTAGTCAGGGAGCAGGGACTTGGGACAAAGCTGAGCCTGCCAGCTTTGGAGGAGGCGGAGGAGGAGCCTGGAACCTAGGTCAGAACACTTGACACCACTGGTCCCTTTAAGACCTTGGACAGTTCCCTGGGTATATGCTCTTCTCTGAGGCCCGGAGCCAGTGTCATCTCCTTTGGCTATTTTCGGGGCTCTCTGAGCTGTAGAGGATCTCCACGGTCCCTGTCTCAGTCCTGGACTGTTAGGCTTCTTCAGTAGATGGCTGACAGCCTCTCTGCTTCTGGATGGTGGCAGCCTGCCCTCTTGTGGCCACCACTGGGAAGTCCTCTAGCATCTTGATTCCTCTGCCCCCTCTGCCTCACTCACCCTCTCTCCCTCCTTTAACCAGTCTCCTACCCCCAGTTCCTCATCTCCCTCTGTACTCTGTAAAGAGGAGACTGGAAGAGTGTGGCTTATGTGAGCCTATGTGGTGTGCAGCCAGATGGGCTCAGGCCCTTTTGTTAGCAGGACAGAGGAAGCACAGACACAGTGATCGTCTGACTCTTCTCCATTCCGGCTTAGGTTTTCGGCTTGCATAGTGTCTCCAGGGGCATGTACGACGGCCCAGTGTATGAGGTGCCAGCTACACCGAAACACGCAGCTCCTGCTCCTTCTGCCAAATCCTCGCCTTCTAAACACCAGCCCCCGCCCATCAGGAACCTCCACCAGTCCAACTTCAGCTTATCAGGTAGCCTCATGAAAGCCGGGCTCCTGTGGAAAGGGGGCACATGGCTTTGGGCATAGGTGAAGGCCAGAAGGCATGGGCACCCTCCTCTGCTGTGCCCCTGAGGCACAGAGTGGGCAGGTGTTTCTGTGGTACAGTGTAGCATGTTGATTCTTGACCTTGACACCACTTAGCCCTGGCCTTAAACATTCTGGAGGTGGAAGAGAGGGCATTACCACTCTCATACCGGGAAGCTATGTGTGGAGCCCAGGGGTGGGTATGAGGCAGGAGCCCTGTCATTTCCTGGGTACATGCTCTGTGCCTGGCGCTCAACCACACACCCCTGCCCCTGGCTTAGGAGGCACAATACAGACTTTATGTCAGCCCACATGGTGGTGGTGTGTTCCTGGTATTATTTGAAGTTTCACAAAAATTAAGTCTTAGGATTCAGGGCTCAGCAATGCTTAGGAATAAGGGTCCCAGATTGAAGACATATATACCTGCAACTCCACCAGATGGCCACATGAGGGCAGGCACACACTGGGAGCACTGTACTGTCATTGAGATTCCAGTTAGTTAGAGCCAGTGTAGGGTCCTAGGGATTTAATGATCAATGATACAAAGCTGGGCAGCTTCAGATGAGCTGAAGAACTTGCTGAATCCCACAGCTTAAAGTCTAGGTTGTTGTATTCAGTGGCCTTTAATAACATGAACTATTTAAAATGTGAACGTGCGCTCATGAGCTATGTAAAAACAGGCAGTGGGCTAAAGTAGGTCAGTGGGTCGTACCAGAAAAAGTATGGGCTAGCAACAGGGAGGGTGGCAGGAGCCTAGAGAAGATGTACTTTTAGTTTTAATCGTAGGATGAGAAGTACTCTGCACAGAGAGTACAGTGGGTACTGGGTCAGGGGACCCCAAGGCACCTCACTTTTCATGAGACTCCAAGCACAACCCTAGAATCTTGTCTAGTGTGCACAGAGGACTGCCTTCTGTGTTGGGAGGAGCTTGCAGACTGGCAACTCTCTAGTTGTCTATGAGACAACTAAATACTGTAGATCTACCCTTAGAGGTGGATAGAATAATCTTTAGATCAAAGCTAGCCGTGCAATAACAAGCCTGTGTTAGGGCGCTCTGTCTGTCCTCCACCTGGGCCCTCCCTCCCCTCTGAAGCTCACGGTGCCGCCCTCAGGGCTTCGTGGACATTTACCAAATGTCACTCCTGCTGCCAACCACATAGCTGACTCCCCTGCATTGCTATAAAGTTCACCCTCGCCTAATTCCAAGGCAGAGCACTGCTCTGACATATAGGTGCAGTGTGTTAGTCTAGCAGGCATCTTCACGGTGTAGTCAGTTAGTTACCTGGCAAGCAAGGCACATGAGGGGAAATGGATGAAGTGGAGGCCGAGTCCCGAGTGGCCAGGAAGACAGACGGACAGACAGCTGACAATGGGACAGCTGGGAGAACCAGAGCTGTACTCTGTGCCAGGCTCTTGGGGGCCCACCTAGACAGGCCCTATAAAGTCAGGGTCAGAAGGGAAGTCAGCCAGTCCACGTGCGGGCACAGACTTGTGTAGCGTGCATGTGCACATCTATCAAGTGCCACTGGAGCAAGGGACACTGTGCAAAGGAGGGTGGGCTTCAGGGGAAAGCCAGTATAGGCATGAATCCTGCCTTCCCAACCTAGTATCTGTGCCCTCAGGGTATTCAGCTTGGGCCTCAGCACCCTTATTTTTGAATTGTGGGTAAAATACGTATCTAACATCAATTTGTGTGTTCTTGGCACACACCAGTGCACCATGTCTGCCTGCACACAGAAGGAGCTCACTAAGTGCTTTCCTCTCTCAAGGCCAAACTATGCTGGAGTCAGAGATATAGGAGCGGGATCTCAGGACGGGCAGGTACTCAGGAGAGGTCAGGCAGATCTACAGGTCAGGGTCTTGAAGGTGGGTTGGAGTGATGGGCAGTCTCAGTATCAGCATGCTAAGGCGATGTGAACAGGTCTTATCCCACACACTGTTGGCCTTCTGTCTCTTTCAGGTGCCCAGATAGATGACAACAATCCAAGGCGTACAGGCCACCGCATTGTGGCGCCCCCTGGTGGCCGCTCCAACATCACCAGCCTCGGTTGACCTAAGATGAGCCAGATATGCAAGAGTGAAGGATTATGGGAAAATGTCCATTCCTTTTCCTGTCCGTGTTTTTGAAGCCCACAGTTTTAGTTGGTACTGATGGAGGGGAGATTGAGTGATGCTCTTTCCTTCTCTGTTTAGGAAGAAGTGGTACTAGTGTGGTGTGTTTGCCTGGAAGTTCCTTGCCCACAGTGTGTGTTCACACCGACTCCACCTCAGAGCATGGTGTCTCCATTTTCCCTTCCTAGTGACCCCCAGGTTTAGCATCGTCCTGTACTGTTCCCTCCACTCCTCCACGACCCTCTGAGTGATGGTTCCTTTGCGCCCTGTAGCTGTTCTAGGATAGGATGCATGTTAGTAAGTTACGTATGCAAGTCTGAGCGAGGCTGATGGACATCATTGAGGACTGACATAGATCCGACGCCAAGACCTTAGCCCCCAGGGGAGACTTCCAAACTCTTAAAAATGAAGGCTTCCATGAGTCTTCAATAGAAAGATGTGGCCCCCATCCCCACTCTGACTGAGACCTGTGAATATGCAGAGCGGCAGGGAAGGTCACGGAGCTCTACCACCCACGTCCTGTGTCAACAACCCGGTCCCTGTAGCACCTTAACTGGCCATAGTGTCTTTCTGGTCTGTGTGTTCTTCCAGTCAGCCTTGGGCTTTGGGCCCAGCCAGGCTCACACCCAGAAAGGGGTGTCCTGACACCCCATTCAGGCCTTGAGGATGGTGCGGTAATGGCTCTGCCCAGGCTGCCTGAGTCTCTGTCCCTCTGAGGAGGTCAAGCAGGGCAGTCAGATTTTTAAAGTTTTGTACAGTTTTCCTTTGTATTCACTTCCATTTTTACTTAATAACTGACTTGTTGGTGGCTCTTATTTCTGAATTCAAAGCTTGTGAAAAAAAAATAAAGAAATTAAATTGCCCGTTGATCTTAGTGTGTGTTTTCATTTGGGTGCATCAAATGCCTGGTACTCATCCTGACTGTGATGGCCAAGTACTGGGGATACTGGGGGTGAGAGATGGGAGAGAAGAGTTAATACATGCCTTGGGGAAATGGGTCAAGACCCTGGATCAATAGGCGGGCTTCTGGGCTGACCTGCACTGATTGACAGACATAGCTCACAGCTGGGTCTGCTCAGGAACTGGATCACTAAGGATGATACTGAGCAGTAACTCTCTTTGTTGCTCTCTAGAGCAGAGAGGCTGAGAGAATGCTGTACATTTCTGTAAGGAGCCATGCTGCTCTCCAACCAAGTAAGCCTGGGGTTAAAGAACAAGACGGTCCCCAAGTGAAGGGAACCCTTGCAAAGTGAGTGGTAATTTTTCTCTACAGTTCCACAGAGGCCCTGTAGGAAAGGCCACAGGGCCAGATGAAAATCGGCTTCAGGGGAGAGATCTTTACTTACAGTAGCTGTTCCCTATGAGAGAAAAGGCATTCTTTTCTGTGAGTGCCTACTTGGGATGGGATTCGATAAGCAGCCTTTAGCAAATCCCTGCTAGGCAGGGCTCAAGGTCTCTTGGACAGCTTGGGGCCTAGCAGGTGCCTGGCTGCATAGAGGTCAGCTTGCAGGGGTCACAAGCCCCACATTGGGAGGGAGGTTTTGTTCCCGCTACTCTTCTGAGTTTGCGGTTGTGTACGAGCTTCTTAGAAAGCAAGAATCCCCCTTATGTGGTAACCCTCTGATTCCTGAGGAGCTGTAGTCTCCTGTCATGATCCCGGAGTGAAGTCATGTGGGCAGGTGCTGGATAAAGGCTTCTCTTAGGCCAGGTGTCTCTCTCCTTAGTCTCCCTGACTCTCCTGAGTTGTCTTTCCCTGCATGCTCTCTAGAAGTCAGGAGAGATCCTGGCTTTATAGTAATCAATTAGTTGATTAATTCATTAACTAATTAACTTACTTTTGAGATAAGGTTTCTCTATTTAGCCTTGGTTGTCCTGAAACTTGCTCTGCAGATCAGGCTGACCTTGAACTCAGAGATCCACCTGCCTCTTATAAGTTCTGGGATTAAAGGTGTACACCACCATACCTTATGTCAAGATCCTGGTTTTAAAGGCTTGAAGAGGGTCATGGGGGGGAACTTGAGACTTGGGAACACGAGGAAAGGTTAGAGTCTCTGAAGCGAGCTCAAGAGAGGCTACTGGTGAAAGGTGCGATCCAGATACAGAGGAGATCCCAGCATTTCAGGGATGTCAGGGCCGCACGACAGCCACCAAGGACTGCAGCATGTGGAGTTGAGTCAGCCTGAGCCTAGGAGACAAGCCATGTGTGCTGTGGTTAGTATTGCCAGAGAAGTGGAGCTGTCCAGGCCTTTTGAGCCCACAGGATTGTGGGTAGGTCCTAGACTTGTGATTGTGACTGTGCCCTGCCTGCCTGGTTCTGGTCTTTCCCTTTTGGAGTTAGGGAGTACCTCTCTCTCTCTCTCTCTCTCTCTCTCTCTCCCTTTCTCTCTTTCTCTCTCTCCCCATATTCTCTTTTTCTCTCCCTCTCACCTGACCAGTTTTCCTGTCCTGGAACACATGACCATGATACTCCATGGAGGGAACCCTGACAATCAATCATATAGGGGCAGTGCCTGAAGCCCCTCCACATGCAGATGAGGCATTGCTAAGATCTCAAACCAAGCCAATAGAAAGCATCTGCTTTTAGACCTTACCCCACCCCACCCCCAAATGTATATAAAACCCTGTCCAGAAGGAATAAAATGGAAGAGTTACTTCATCAAAGATAGTTTGAGAATGTCTGTCCTATAAGAGCTGTAATGCTTTTGTGGAAGAGAGTACTCTCCCACAGGCTAATTGAGTCCCATCCCCCTTGCTGGTTCCATGTAGAGGCCTCAGAAGAGACTGAGTAGCTCGCCCAGATCCAACTACCCCTCCCTGACCCACCATGTAGCATACCCACCATGTAGAGTCTCGCTGCTCCAGAGCAGCAGTGGCCATGGAAGATCAACTCCCCCCACCCCACACACACACACACTTTGGAAAGCACAACTCTTTGGCCGCTCCAGCCTGGCCAGAACTCTGCAGATAGTGTTCAGTACACAGACTGGCACTGGGTTTTGGGGTAGGTCAAGCCCCAGTTTTCTGAGGAACTGCTATATTGATTTCTAGGTGGTTACACAAATTTGTACTCCCACCAGCAATGGAGGAGAGTGGTCCCCTTGCTTCATATCCTTGCCAGCATGAGCTGCCACTTGTGTTACTGATCTTGGCCATTCTGACAGGTGCAAGACTTTGGATATTCTAAAAATGCTCTAGATAGATATTTTAGGGAGGATTTGAATTTTAAAAAAGACTGTAGATACTTTATTTTATTTTTCAAAAGCTTCTACATTTTATTACTGGGCAAACCACACCCACAATTTAGATATGAGCAAGTCTCCAGGTTAAAAATGCCAAACTTCGGGTTGGAGAGATGGCTCGGTGGTTAAGAGCATTGACTGCTCTCCTGAGTTCAGTTCCCAGTAACCACTTGATGGCTCACAACCATCTGTAATGGAACCCAATGATTTCTTCTGGTGCATCCGAAGACAGCTACAGGATACTCATATAAATAAATCTTAAAAAAAATGTTGAACTTCATCTGGTAGGGCTGACCGATGACCACATTTAGTATAAACCCTCAGTCTCACCATGTGTGGATCCATGCAGACCCAGCTTCGTTTTCGTCCAGTGTCTTCTCTTAGAGCTGTACGTAATTTCATTACCAGTTTCCATTCGAAGCCACTGAGGAATAGGGTGATTTTGCTTTTGTTTTTTGCCCACAAATTGCTTGACTCTGAAAGTCTTGTGAGAAGACATGGTGAAAAGCTGAATCAGGTGTAGAATACATGATGGCAGAGGAGAGAAGAAGGGAAGAGTGACTAAACCTTTGAGATGGATTTTAAGGCCTGTGGGACTTTTGAAGATATGCGGTTTTCTATTGGGAGACTAATATTAACCCGGTATCCTGGGTACACCTGAGAAAGGAAGGATGGCAGTTGAGTAGTGATGTGTTTTGAGAGGAGGGATTTTAGTTGAGGAAAGTCCCCCCCCCCCCGCCAAGATTGGACTGTAGGTAAATCTGTAGGGCATTTTCTTGGTGGTTGATGTATAAGGGTCCAGCTTAGTGTGGGCGGTGCCACTCCTGGGCAGATGGTCCTGAATACTATCAGAAAGCAGGCTGAGCAAGCCATGAGGAGCAAGCCAGTACACAGTGTGTCTCTCGGGCCTCTGCTTCAGTTCTTGTCTGCAGATTCCTGCCCTCAGCGATGGACTGTGATATGAAACTGTAAGCTGAAATAAATCCTTCCCTCTCCAAGCTGCTTTCGGTCGTTGTTTGATCATGCAATAGAAACCCTAAGAAAGTCGGGTTACCTGGCCAGTCTAGGTGCTGGAGGTGTGATCACACAATAGAAAACCTAAGAGACTTGGGTTACCTGGCCAGGATAGGTGCTGGAGGAGGTGAGCAACATAATTTATGTTTATCATAGTCACACCATCAAACCAGGGGACTTAGGTGACAATAGTGCAAGCAGGATCCTTGCAGGAAGGAAACCAGAGCTTTTCCAGATTCGTCAGGTGATGTGCAACATTAGAACCACCAGGGGGCACTGTGGACTCGTGCTGGGAACCAAACCCATTCCGGGCAGGTTGGGAAGCAGGGTTGATCTGGTGGTTAAAGATGATTACAGGGGAAGTGTCTTCTCAGTTCTTATTAAGTGCTTGGTTTCTGAGCACGAGGACCTTCTGGCCAGGCAGCCTCTCCTAGCTGGTGAGTTCCAGGCTAATGAGAATCCTCTCTCCCCCATTCTTCCTCTCCCAAAGTGGATAAAGGCTAGGCAGTGGCACAAACCTTGTGCTTGGAACTCTGGAGGCCTCGTCAGGTGGATCTCTGAGTTTGAGATCAGCTCTGGCCTCTACATGTAAACACACACACACACACACACACACACACACACACACACGCACGCACACACGCACGCACAAGCAGTATGGCTGATTTTCTAATTAGCCAGTTGTAGTTTTCATTTTAAGAACCTAAAATTCCCAGAAAGTCCAAAAGATTCCTGAGGGGACTCCTGAGTCACAGAAACCAGTGGAATGTGATGTTCCGGGCTTGCCAGCGGGAGACACACATTGACCTGTCACTGAGAAACACTGGAGGTAAATGGTTGGGTACAGTTGGCATCTAGTGGGTAGAGCCCAGGGTTGCTGCCCATTGTCCTTCGATGTACAGGACAGCTTGGGCCCCCACATGCCTGGAACAGCCAAGCACAACTTCTAGGGTAGAGTTCTTTATTCAGGAAGAGCCAGGGTTGGCTCATGTGCAAGGTTGAGGCACAGGAGAGGCTGGGGGGTGGAGGTGGGGGGAGAAGGAACATTGGCTGCTGTCTCAGCCAAGTCCTTAGTCACGAGTTCTCTCCGCCTCAGCCATCACTCCCAGGCACACTGGGGTTCCTCAGGAGGTGTTTCCCAAGAACAGTGAACCCGAAGGTGTGTTTTCACTGAGTGACAGTGTGTGCCACCCACAACCTCCCAGCTCCACATGGGTCTGGGTCTGACATGAGAGACTCCATCTTTGGCATCAGCAGCTTTTGAGCCCAAACAATGAGTAATCATATCCAAATGTTGACAGTGATGACTGGGAATCCTTGATGCTGCTGGAAGAGACAGCCCCCCTGGGAAGGAAAAGCCTCTGGCCTATGGGGCAAGTGCTGCTGGTTTTAAAGCTTATGGAAGCCCTAATCATCCCTCAGAAGGGGCAGGTGACCTGTGGGTGTCTCCTCAGGGGAAGGTTTCCTCTCCTCAGTAAAGCCTGATAGTAGGAACAGTGTCCTTCTGTGCTCTCCCTGCCCACAGAGGACCCCTTGTGGTATGTGACAGGCAAGTGTGGGCCCCATAGACTTGAGTGGTTCAGAACAGTCTGTGTGTATGGAATTCCGTGGCTATACCAAGAACATTGGCCCTGTGATTCACACATCCTCGGGTGACCAGGTCCCAGGGCTACCTGAGCCAACAGATAGAAATACCAAGGCCAAAAGTTGGTCCTGGTCGGGACCCTGGCAGCCAGAGCCAGGGACAGGAGATGACTGTGGAGCAATGGAGGTGAAACAGTGGTCTCAGGCCCAGAAAATACCAGTCATGCTAAGACCCTGATGGGGCAGGACTTCATGCATGTTGGAATCAGGGGTCTCCAATCTCCAGCCAGACTGCTAGGCAGCACAAGACCCTGTGTGAGGCTGGAGGGTAGGGGCAGAGGGCCTTCCTGAGGGAGGAAGAGACCAGGGCAAGAGGACCAGGGTGAAAGCAGAGATGCTACGTTCGCAAGGGCATGTCCCCACCATCTCCAATGATCCCAGGCATTTGATGCTATTGTCTCGTCATCTTCACTCTCTAAGATAGGTAGCATCTCCTCTCTCATCTGGCTTCTTCTTCTTCCTCTCTCTCCCAGTCACGCAGAGGAAGTGAGGTGCATGGCAAGTCCATCCCAGCAGAGCTCCAACTATAGATTGCTTCTTTTCTGCAGTATCTTCCTTGGGCTTTCTCCTTCGCCAGCTTTGCTGTCCTGCTGACCCAGCCTTCCGCTGCTGTGGACACAGATGGGAGGCAATGCTGAGTAGGTTGCACTGTGGATGCAGGACCAGCCAGAAGAAGTGAAACTTCCCAGTGCATGTGATATATAAAAAGCAGGCAGAAGGTACCCAGTGCCAGAGGATAATGGAGATCCTGGCTCAGTTGACCCAGCAGACCCCAGGGCCGATTCACAAATGGAAGTTCCCAGCAGAGCAGGCACCTCCTGTTATGGCCCCTCCCTGTCCACCTTTCTCAAATTTTACTCCTAGCACTTCCTGGGCTCACATGAGCACCTTGAGGAGAGTCATTGCCAGACTCCAGATACTTGACAGGGGGACAGGAGAAAGGCAGTGGGCTGGAACCCCTCACACCTGAGTGGTCCTGTGGTGTGGTCGGCCAAGGAAGGGTGGTCATCATTTGGTAGCCCCAGGTCCTCTCTCTCCCGAGGTGGGGGCTTCTTCCTTTTGGTCCTTACTGGCTTCTCTGTAGAAGAAAGGCAGACCCAGGGTGGCTTCATGACTTTAGATGGCACTTCCTGCTCCCACAGTTTATGAGACACCTTAGTGGGGAAGTGGGCTTTGTACCCAGCATACCCACATCATTGCCAAGCAAGTAGAACATCATGAGGTGTTTCCCACACACCACAGCTTGCTCTTGACAGAGCGGGGATGGAACTGGGTGCACCAGGTTCTCTGTTTCTGCTTCATCCACAGCATGCAGGATACAGGAAGTGGGAGAGATAGAGAGTAGAATTCGGGTACAGGCCAGAGATCTGGGGGCCATAGCTGTGAATCACTTCCACCGACAGATGACATCAGGTTATGATGTCCCAAAGTATCTCTGGGAGGGGTAAGAGATGTCATTTTCCCATTTTACATATGGGAAAGTAGAGGTGAGGATAAGATGAGGCAGAAGAGTAGTGGAGCCAGGAACTGGC
>JADRCD010237828.1:0-19449 GCA_019843815.1 Montemys delectorum | reverse complement strand
TGACAAAGATGCTGGAGAAAATCAGCCAAAGCAGAAATGGCCAACTATGTTATTATGTTTTCAGATATTCAGGGCCACCTTGTCAGTCTTGACAGTCTCACTATATCTTCCTGTCCAGAACAACTTCCCATACAACATGCCAACCATGTCAAGTACACATTTGTAAATGCTCAGTAGAGTTAATGACATAATTTACAAAAAGAGGCTAGAAACCATTTGAGAAAAGCAACTTAAATGTTGGGGAGGAAACTACCTAGAATTCTGTTATCAAAACACCAAAGAGGGTCTGAAGCCATGGTTCAGTGGCTACTCTTAAGTGGACTCAGGCTCATTCCCAGCACCCACATGGTAGCTCACAATCATCTGTAACTCAAATTCCAGGGGATCTAACACCCTCTTCTGCCCTCCTCAGGCACCAGGCAAGCACATGCCACACAACCACAGGTACACACAGAGAGAGAGGAATATGTCTAAATACATAAAATAAATAAATCTAAAAAGGTCATCAAAGAATTATATAAAACCTGGGATAAATAATCTAAATATCAGCACATGTTGCTTATGTGGGGACATAAATAGGAAAATAATTGTATGGGAAAGAAAAGGTGGCCACAAAAGTTTAATTTTAATAAGTTCACCGCTATTTTGACATATTATTTCCATATTATGCATTCTTCTATCATCTCAATTTTTAAGAAAACAATCAAATTTAAGTGGACTATATATCATGATACATATATATTGCATTTTAGTGTCAAAAGTTTCCATGTCAAAAACATTTGGGACATACTTTATTATGTTGCTGTGCCTCAGTTTCTGTAATAAAGCAAAACATATCTCTCGAGCATACATTAAAAAGTATAATCATTTCTTTCTATCCTTCTAAATTTAAAAAAAAAAAAAAAAAAGTAACTTGGTTAACCTAGACAGACAGGTTCCCAGGCAGCCAATCAAAACTGTCAAACTTGGAGGCTGCTTTGGGGGGGGGGGGGGAGGTTGTAGTTTGGGGTGGTAAATTCTTTTCAGTTGTCAAGAACAGGCATTCAGCATCCCAAGTTAGCAAAGTGCTCGCTCATGTTCTAGGAGGACTTTGGCACAGTCGACTTTCGTTGCCATCGATGAATTTTCTAAGCTCTGACTTCCCCCCATCATCCTCCTGGCTGCAGTAGAGTGATTGCTTTCCTAAAGATGGCTAAAATGTTTTCATCCTCCAATTTTACCACTTACTTCTCTCCAATTATCGCTTTTTAACTTGAATATTGTACTTGGTAATTCTCAGGCCATCTGAAGTCTGTACATGACAGCAATCACACGACTCAAAACAATCTCTTGCACATGTCACCACGAGGAAACTACCCACCCTGAGTATAGCTATTAATGTCAAACAGATTGTCATCTGCAAAAACAAAAAAGAAAAATGCATCAAAATCGGCTTCGGACAAAGTACTGCTCTGTGGAAAAACACTAGGCTTTAAAAAAAAAATATGTAAAAATGTCTTAAATGTCTGATTGAAATTTTTAAAGAATGGGTTAGAGTGGGACCTGTCCCTGTTCTCTGAAATCCAGGGCAATGTATAGAGTATATTTCTAGAGAGCCTTTTTTTTTTTTTTTAATCAAAGATGCATTTGCCCCAGTTTCTAGTAAATATCGGAAAAGAAACGTTTGGATTCTAGCACGGGTCGAGGACTCTATTTAGCCTATCGCAACACAGACCTGTTATAAACCCTGGGACGCTTGCCATACCCCCACTTCCGGAAGCTGAATTAAAAAAAAAAAAAAAAATCATACCTCGAAAGCAACGTGCTTTGAGAGCTATGCATACTTAAGCCCCCTTTCCTGCCTCCCAAGATTGGCACCAATGGCCTTTGGAATATGCTTCACCTCCGAAAAACTCAGACTAAGTTGCCACCTCCTCCCCCACCATGCACCCACCCTTGTGCGTCTCTCTGGGGCTCCACACGTAGCCACCCCCAAAGCGCACCTGCACCCCTCCAAGTCCCTGCAGTGTGAAGTAGTGGCGCCTAGCTCCCAGCCAAGCACGCACTTTCAAATGCTTCCCTACTCCCTCTGCTGCAAACTGTCCTCAAATTAATCATCCACCTCAGTCCCACTCTCCAAGCCCCACGTCCCTGTCTCCTTTCCTCCCTTGATTTCGTCCCCCAAACACCTGTACACCTACCTACTCCTCCGGCTGCCAGACATCAGGTGCCCACGCTGCGCCCTGTCCTACGCGCTCTCAGCCCTCTGCGGTTCCCCCACTAGGCTTCTCGGACGGCCACCTGGCCCAGAGTACTTTCTGTCACCTCTGATCACCCGCAGACCGTCCCCACTGCCACCCCCAGTAGCTCGGGAAAGAGACACCCACGATACCTGCTGCAAGGTCGGCGGCCAGGGCCACTAGCAGGAGGGCCAGGCTCGGTGCGGAGCCCCGCGCTGGGGTCATGGCCACCCGGTGGCGGTGCAAGGCTTCGGGGTCCCAGAGCGCAGCCCGCAGCGCGGGCCGCTTTGAAGTTCCCGGGGCGCGGGAGGGGAGTGCAGCCGCGACACCCTTCGGAAGTGCGCGGTTGGCTCTAGTGGCAACGGGCGCTCCCCTCCGCCGCCTCCCCCATCCCACGCCCCCCCCGCGAGTGGCGGCGCGCCGCTCCTGCCACTGGCCCAGCGGGCTGCCTCGAGGGACAGGGCCCGCCCCTGCCGCGCCTCCACGGGCACCGCTGCCAGCCACCCTCCCGAGGGCGGGGCAGGAGACCGAGGGCGGAGGGGTGGCGGGGAGGTGACACCTCTTGTGGGCGAAGAGAAGCGGGCCGCGCCAGGTCCCCGAGATTAGCTTTTCCTTGTGGGGGTGGGCGGGGCGGGCGGGGGGGGATAGGAGAGCAAAGCCCAGCTGAGACTTTAAAGACACGTAGGATGGCGGCAGCTGCTTTCTCTACAGTCTCCTACAGAAAATCCACCTTTCTAGATCTCTCCACATTCGTTTATTCATCCCCTAAATGTAACTAGCCTGAGCCACGAGAACACCACAGGCTGTTTCTCCAGGCTTGTCCCACCACAGTACTCCAGCTCTTGGGTCTGCGAAAGCCTTCCCTCTCTGAGAATCCCTAAAAAGGACCCAAGGCACCATTTGCCTTCAGACCACACAGCTTTGTTTTACCAAACAAACGCCATTCATTCATGGCCTCATCTCAAGACTTCGTGTGCCCTATAAAAACGATGGCACAAAGCTGAGACAACTGTGCCAGGTGGCATAGCCGTCTCTAATGAGTAATGAAAGTAAAGGACTAGACACAGACAAGTAGAAGGTATCGCTGCAGTTACAGAGTTAGCATCTGGGAGAGGGAGGTGGTTAAAAAAAAGAAGAATTGCTCAAATCATAGAAAGTCATTTGAGTATTGCTTAACACCACCACCACCACCACCACCACCACCACCACCACCACCACCACCATCACACTTGCATCCTCCTGCAAAAGCTTACTAACAAATGGCTGCTTCCCATCCAGAGCGGGACCCAAAATATAAGAGTAGCCATCACCAATTAAATAGAAACAAATATAAACTCCATTTACTTATGCAGCCTGAATGTAAAAATGAATGGGATTGTTTTCATTTGAATGACACACAAAACCAAGACTTCAAAGCCGGTGCTATCGCTGGCAGTAGAGGGCTCCTCGAAAGTGCTTGAGTCATATCAATTAATTGCTTTAGAATAAGAGATACTTCTTCACCTATTTCAACACTAAACAGCAAGTGTTCTTTCTGAAGCCTAAGAAAACTCTCTAAAGATGCCTTCGCTGTCAAAGCATGATGGCGCTGTTGGAGGCGGGATGCGTGATGGACTTTGAAGCACGAGAGTGGCAGTTCTGGGGAACTTCTGTACCACCAGGAAGGATGAATCAAAACATCCCAGAATATAAAAAGACTTCGTCCTCATTTCATCCTGGATCCAAACAAACAACAACAAGAAAAAAATGGAGATGTGGTACACATCTGAACCCTTCCAGACACCCACAACTAGTCATACATACACACACACACACACACACACACACACACAAAGCAAGAAAATCCCTGGGCACCATATATTGCGGCTTTGCCTTGGTCCACAGCTGGGTTGTACTTTAGTACTGACCGGACCAAAAAAGACAGTGTGAAGGTTCAGCTGAAGCACATGCACCTAGCAGCCATCAGGTGTTTACTATTAAATATTTGTCTTTAATACAGAAAACTGTGTCCTCTGCAAGTTGGGATGCTCTTGTTTTGTAAGAAAGCAAGGTTTTTAGGCCAAGAAGTCAAATGTTGAATAACTTTAACACTCCAAACGAACGCAGTGGTATTTCTCTCAATCTGATGTGCACTATCAATATGGTCTCTACAAACAGCAGGTGGGTATCTAGTGCTTGCAAAGTGCCCATCGCAAATCGATATGGGTTGTACTTACAAAATCCATGCCATGTGGCAAAGACTCAGTGCAAAAGTGGTAATGTAAGATACATGACAAATGAACAAAATTTACTTTGTTTTACAAATCAATACTGTAACATTTTGGCAATTGGAATAAATAAGTCAAAATGTATGTGATGGGTCTTGTAAGACTATAAGAGAAACAAACAAAAATGTCCTGTTTCTGAGAGACATCATAGCCATCGGAAAACTGTAGCACAGCACAGAACATACACTTTTAAAATGTTTTGTTATACGCATTTGTTTGTGGTGGGCTCTGTGTGTTTGGCGGCGGAGGGGGGCGGGAGGAAGGAGAGGTCCAGAGCATGTCTGTGGAGGTACCAGTTTTCCCCTCCACCATTTGAGTCTCAGGAATTTAGGCCTTCTGTCAGGCTTTGCAGGGTAAGTGCGGAGCCATCTCAACACCCTCAAGACTCTTCATTTTGATGGGGTACTAGTGTAAAATATAAAACCTATTCTACCGTGAGTCACATACAATTGTGCACAGCACATAACACTTGATAACAATAAATAATTGTTTGGTTTACATATTGAATTTTTATTTTCAAAGTGCATCCCATCCACTTAAATATATGTATATCCATCTGTAATTTAGCTGCACCTGCACCTAGCAGGATCTTCAAGAGGGTTCCAGAAGAAGGCAGTGGCACAGTAGAAGGTGACAATTCCATGCATGTATTGAGAACTTTCCTTAGGGATTGACCACTTAAAGGTGAGAATTACCAATAATAATGAGAACCTTGACCTCATGTAGGCTCTGTATCTTAGTTTTCAAAATAAAAAAGGTTAAGAAGTAAAAGTGGGTCAATACAATGATTCTGCAGATAAAGGCACTTGCTGCGAAACCTGACAACCTAAGTCTGATTCCTGAGACCCACAAGGTGGAAGGAGAGAACCAACTCTCCAAATTTGCCCTCTGACTTCCACATGCACTCCTTTTCCCTCCCTTGGATGGATAGGTAGGCTGATTGGTAGGTAGGTAGGTAGGTAGGTAGGTAGGTAGGTAGATAGGTAGATAGATAGATAGGTAGGTAGGTAGGTAGGTAGGTAGGTAGGTAGGTAAGTAGAGGTAATAAAATATTTTAATAAAAATAAATTTTTAAGTAGATTAAAGCTTACAGAACAGAGATAGAAATAAAGAACTATAACATTTGTGTTTTAAGCTAAATGATACTACAAACAAACGTTTCCAAAAAAAATTAAGGTTATTTAAGCTATTGTAAACTGGGCTAAATTTATTATTGAAGGAATAACAATTATATATATGTACATATATATAAGTAACAAATTTATTGTACCCTATTTGTAAGGTATTACACAGTGAGATTTAATGGCTTCTTTGAGCTCACTGCTCACTCACAAGTAGCCTGGAGCAACCCCAGTCCTTTGCCTGGAGCAAATTTTCTTCTTGGGGAGTGTTCCATGCACTTAATCACACTGTGTTTCATGATGGCTTCCTATGTTTGGATATAGTTAGACACTAGAGCAATTAGCTTTCTGACATAGTTGTCTAGAGCTTCAGTTCAGAAACATGCTGTGAGGATTTGTAGCATAGGACCAAAGGTTATACCATATAATATAGGTGTGTAGGAGGCCACGCAGTCTAAGTTCAGGTCATTCTCTATGATGGTTCTGTAATAAAGAATTTGCCAAATGAATCATTTCTAAGAACTTATTCCTTCATAAGGCTATCATTTTTATATATTATTAAAATTAACGCCATTTATCCTCTTTTACTTTTTAATATGTGCTATGTTTTGCACAACTGTTCCCGACAGGTTCATGTGATAGAGCTCTGCTGTTCTCTGTGCTGCTATTGGCATGTGGGGGTGGCTCTAAAAAGCAGAGTCTAAAGGTCTTAGACTGTGGGGATATATCCCCAAGAAAGATAGTGAGACTCGAGGCCTTCCTCCTCCTCTCTCTTTCACCTGCCTTTTATGAGGTAAGCTGTTTAACTCGGCCACTCCCCCTCCCCCATCTTAACATGCTACCACAGGTCCGAAGCAACGGGGTCCACAGGGAGCACTCTGAAACCTCTAACCAAGTGAGTTAAAAGAAAACTTATCAGGACTAGGGAGATAACTCCATCCGGAGATTGCTACCATGTAATCACTGAGCACTAACTATTTCAGCTCCCAAGCACCCACACAAGGCACAGAGGCACCTATCTGTAACCCCAGCACTTTAAAGACAGACATGGGTAGATTGCAGATGCACACTGGCCAGCAAACAAAGCTGAACTGAAGAGCTCCGGGCTCAAATGAGAGACTCTGTCAAAAAAAAGAAAAAAGGTGATAAACGATAGATGATGACTCAAGACACTCAGTCTTCCATGACCTCTGGCTTCCATGTCTGCACACACGGACACTTACACAGACACACACAGGAACATGTACACATAATACAGAGAATTTGATTATCTCAGGTTTTGCTGTATTTGATAGAAAAACTGACTGTACGTGTGTGTGTGTGTGTGTGTGTGTGTGTGTGTGTGTGTGTGTGTTTTACCTGTACCTTGTGTGTATTTTTTTCAGAGGCCAGAGAAGGACACTGGATGTCATTTCATATCACTTTACACCTTATTCTCTTAATACAATGTCTCTGTCTGAATTTGGAGCCTACCTTCCCACCACCTGCCACACCCCCACCCCACTTGGACTAGCTGCTATCTAAAAAACAAAAACAAAAACAAAAAGCAAACAAACAAAAACATCAGCCCAGCTATCTTCTGTCCTCTTCTCCCATGCAGTGCTGGAGCTACAGGCACTTGCAGCCGTGCCCTACAGCTTAGCTGGGTGCTGGACACATAAACTCATGCCCTTGTGATTGCAAAGCAAGCATTGCTACTCACTGACCAATCTTCCCCATCCCCTAAAGTGAATTGACATAGTATGCCTACAAGAAATTGTATATTACATATGAGGCTCACAGTCTACCTCTTGTGGATAGTATTGGTTGAAGAATTCTTACGACATGGTAGAGTTGCTCACCTTGTCTTAAGAACTGTCTTTTTTAAAGCCAAAGCTAAAAGAACAAGAACAGTTTTCTAGTCAACAAACAAATATTCTTGATGCTTAGAATTTTGTGTGTCATGGTTTGTGATACAGCCTATGGTTAATGTGTCAAATATTTAAGTTCTTAGGCTTGACTCATCAGCTAAGAAATACATAGAGATCTTTTAAGGGACCTACGTTTGGTTCCCAGTAGCTAAGTTAAACAGCTCACAACTACCTGTAACTCCAGCGGCAAGGAATGTGACACTATTTTTTTGTTTTTTGTTTTTTTGTCTCCATAGGCACCTGCACTCACATGGGAATACTCATACACAGACACACACATATCCATATGATTTAAAAAATTAATCTTTAAAAAAATTAAGTTCTTAATGTTAAGACTATTCTACACTAGGTTCTTAAAGGCCATATTTCCTATCTTTTATGAGTATTTAATGTCAATATCATGAAAACTTTGAAGAAAATAATTAGCCACTGTAAACATATTGAATCCTTAAAGCTGGCAAATTATAAATTGGTCAATGAAAGACGCTCTTAATATGTTAGGATCCTAAATATCATCTTCAAGGAAAACAAGAGAAGTATCTTTTGATGTTTCCCAATTTATATGTGGACTGTATACACACACACACACACACACACACACACACACACACACACACATCACTTTATGGAAAAATTCAGTCTTAATCTTTTAAAATTAACTGGTTTGTTTGTCTGCCTGTTTGTCTGTTTTTCTGTCTGTGACAGAGATTCAATGTTTAGCCAAGGCTAGTGTTGAGTTGATTCTCTTGCCTTCAAGTCCTAGGTGCTAAAATCATAAGTATATGCCACAAAACCCAGCTTAAATGAACTATTAATAATAAAATCATCATCATAGCATACAAGCTGTTCTACTAATTTAGTATAAACAATGGAAATCCATATTTCATGTGATAAACTTGTCTTTAATATTTTTGTACATAACAGAAAATATTTCATATGCAAGACTCTTAAATTTCATGAGAGAGAAATTTGCACACAAATATGTTTCTCGAGATTTAACATCTCCCCTCCCTTAATCATCCAGCTGTACATATCCATTGCCATAGCAACTCGCTACCATAACTCCCAGATTCTCATAACCAAAAGAAAACAAATAATTAAGGGGTTCATAACCCCTCACACAACAGTCTTTGAGTAAATCTCATGCAAACAAGCGAAGCCAGCATCAGGATGTTAAAACACAGCAATACAATATATTTGTGGAATATCATTCTACATGAGTAAGGCAGACAAACTAGTGCAATAGCTGAACATGAAGGCTGTTTCCTTGACTGGTTGTTTAGGAACTTTTATCATAAACATTTCTAATCATTACCCTTTCCATAAACTCCAAGGTTGTCTATATGTATTCCTCATTTCCTTTTGAGTCGTTATCTTCTCATGAAATGAACATACAAGGAGTAGGCATACTCCACTAACCTGCAAGGCATTGGCAAGGCCTAATCTTTCATTTTGCTGAAACTGTGCTTCACTAAGGCCCTGACCCTGACAGGAAGTATGATGTGTCATCTCCATGTATCTCAGATTTTAATTTCAGAAATCTCTGAACTGAGAAGACTTGGATGTGTATCTATTGTCTTCTAAATCCATTTACATTCTATAAAAAGGTCTCAACATCCACCTTCAATGAGTGTGCCTACCGCACAAGACAGCTTGGATTTCATAAGGAGGAAAAATACTCATTAAACCTTTTGTGAACACAGGTGATAAAAAGAGATATCGGACAATCTCTTAGCTCAGCTACAGCTCAGAACCTTAAGGCTGTCTTCAGGACTTTAGTGTTCAGTTTGTCCTGCCTTCTCTGGACCTCACTCCTTCACTCATTTCCATACCTTCCTATTACATTGTCTGTCCTCTTATTTAATCAGGCAAACCATTTGAATTGCCTCTGATGAGGTACACTCAGTACTAGCCCTCTGAAAGGCAAGTTGGAGATTCAGTTCTACAGAAGCAAACCAGTGCCACTTAGATCATTTCCTTAGAGTGGATCTGTAATGACACGCGACACAAGCCAGGTCACCAGGAGGTAAGAGAGTTGGATGACTCAGTGCAAACCCACCACTTTCTGGGAAATGAGCTCAAAAAGAACAAAGTTATTTAAAAAAAATGCCAGGCCAAAAAAAAAAAAAGAAGCCAGTAGGCTCCTGATCATCTTGACTCAAGTCAAGAACTAGTTAAGAGCCTCACTGGGGAGGGAACAGCCTTCAATCAACAATGTCTACTGAGGACATGACGTGTGATATCTGGCTAATACGTATTGTACAGGTTAAATACATACCAGATTTCAAAGACCTAATACAGGAGAAATGCTTAGGAATTTATTAATAATTTTGCATTCATTGTATGTTGAAATGATATTGTTTTATATACTAGGTTAAATTAAATATTAAAATTAATTTCATCTATTTTAATGAAGCCAAGTAGAAAACGGGATTTCACCTAGGGGGTGTCTCTTTATTTCCAAGGGAAAATGTTACTCTAATGAATCCCTATGGGGTACCAGGAACCATTTTTCCTAGAGCTGATGTGTGGAAACAGCCGGATGCGTTCCTCTGGGCACATTGTTCCGACTTTGGTTGTCTTTCACTACTTCCCCTCCCCAGTGCTGACACATATTTGGTCAACAATCAAGTCACAGTTACATTTCTTTTGTGTTGTCACTGTCATCCCTGCTGCTGTTTCTACAGTCTGTTCCCTGAGTAATTTCATACCTGAGTTGTCATAATTAGCTATTAAATCATGCCTGCCACTTCACATTATCTCCATCTTAATGCATCATCCTCAGGGCTACAACCAAAACAACTTTCTATCTGTGTGGTTAAGATTATGTTCCCATTGCCCTGAAGTCTTGAGTCACCATCCTTGTCCTGAGACTCAACGCTAGCTTCACTAGCATACCAGCTCTGAAGCCTTCTGATAACATGGTCCCTAGATGGTCTCTAGAAACCCAACGGGCCCTAATGAGTTCGTGTTTAGGAGGGCTACACCTCTTGGCATTAACTGTCCTGAAAATTAAAATAGAGAAATTTCTCAAACACAGATGTCTGGGAGAAAGCATTGCACTAATCTTCAGATCAAGAATATTATCACACATCCTGCATTCTCTGAAAAACACCAGCACACACGTGCGGGTGACCGGAAGGGAGAAGGCAAAAGTCTTACTGGTATTATAAAGCTCATTTCTACCCCAGGGACACTGGAAAGTTCTAGAACATTTTCAGGAGTTCCTTGGCCATTCCTTGAGAACTGCTACTCCAGCAGTTCCTGAGTGAACTCATCTATTCCCACCAGTAGGCATTATGTGTTCAGGCCTCCAAATCAATCTCTAGGCCTTATCCTGTATCCAAATTCCAAATCTGTGTATCTCACTAAGGTCTCTACCTAAATAGGCCAAATATGACCTCACCCACAAGGCATAAACACATCATGGCCCATAAGCTCTTTCTCCTTGATCTTTGACCTCAGTAGTTGCTGCCAAGGCAGGTACCCTCTCTTTGTCTTTTCCTCTCTTCCCGCAGCCTAGTCCTTCACATCCAATTAGTGGCACTTAATAGTTGCTTCATGAGTATTTGTTGGATGAATGAGTATGGGCCATTTAGGTTTGTCACCCACATTTCTCCACACACGCTTTTTGTGGCTTATGTCTGTCTTTCCCTCTGCTCCTCACATCACTGCCATATTTGTTGAAGCAAGGAATAAATTCAACAGCAGCAACAATTTATACCTAAAGATTAGCCGCCCCCCTTTGTACCCACATTGCCAACCCTAAGGCGGCCGTTTGTATGTAAGGAAGTAGGGAAAGGTGTGAGGGAAGAGTAAGTTGAGAAGGAATAAACCTCCAAACAACCAAAGCTTGTGAGCCAAAGCATTCTCTGGCTTCCTACCTAGATTATCCTAGCAAAATAAAATGGAGGTCATGTCAGTCAAGGTTTGCAGTTGTGGACAAATGAAGCACAATTTCACAAGTAAACGTAGAAACTCAATTTATTAAACCATTCGATGTAGGTCACATCTCCAGAATGACCCGAGTCATATACATGAACAAAAACAATGCCACATTCTTCCATATAATTGTCCCTGCAGGGGCTGGAGACTTGGATTAGTATGTAAATTCACTTCCTGCTCTTGCAGAGTACACAGGTTCAGTATCCAACACCAATATGGCAGTTCACAGCCTGCAACTCCATCCAGTTCCAAGGATTCTGATGTCCTTTTTTATCTCTGAGAGCACCAAATGCACCCATGCTACACATATATTACACACAGACATACACACAAAATAAAAATAAACCTATCTTTAAATTTTTTAATGTCTTTGGGAAGCTTCTGCCCTGGTCTTTCACTGGTCCAAATAATGCATTTTATGCTATCAAGGACAAGAGCCTGCTAGGATCTTTTTAGTGACTGTACATGACTCTACTGCCTGTGGCTTTGCTCATCCTCAATATAGTCCATAGGAAGTTGAGGGACTAAGTGTCTGGCTTTTAAAGAGATAATAAGAGGGGAGTAGGATAGGATGAATTTTCAAACAGGTTAATCCAAAAAAATAAATAAAATTAAAAAAAAAAAAAAGCAGCCTAGGATCCACAATCCTAGGTTTGCTTGTCTAGAATTTTAAAAGTTATTGAGTCCTTCCAAGTCACAACCAGAAATTGATGGTTCAGATCTCTTATAACTCTTACTTAACCATAATTTTGCTACATTTCGAATTCAATGTTAAAATGAGAAAAATGTACCCTGTTTTTTAATGGAATGCTTTCAGACTATTAAGCAATTATAATTAGTTACTATTAAAATGATTACAAATGGAGATAATAATATTTTGCCATACACAAAAACTTTGATAATTAGGTAAGATTACAGAAGTCTTATTTTATTCGTTTTTCCGGTAGCATACAAAGTAATGGGTTCATTAGGACATTTTCATACGCAGGTGCCACGCCATTCTGCACATATTCAGTTTCTCACAGGAAAGTCTTTTTCACCCAAAAAGAAAACATATCAAACAAATGCACAAAATAGATTATTGGTAGTTCACATGAGCGAAGGGTAGAACAGTAAGTATAATTAAACTTTACAAATATTTGGGTACACTGTCATAAATGAAAACACTGGATCTTTCTTTCCTTCTCTGCTATGGTGATATCTTGGCCCATTTTCTAGAACTATAAAAGCTTAGTCCTGCTTCCCACTGCTGTGATAAAAGCCCTGGATACAAGCAAGCCAAAGGAGGAAAGGTTTATTTGCCTCCCACATCCAGGTTGTAGTTCATAAGAGAGGGGAAGTCAAGGCAATAAGAACTTGAAACAGCTTGTCACAACACATCTTTAGTTAAGAGCAAAAAGGGATAATTCATAGGACATGCTATTTACCACTCAGTTCACTTTCTCTACACTTACCAGAATCCCCTGCCTAGGGAATAGTGTCATCCACGGTAGGCAAGTCTTCTCAGCTCCAGTAACAAGCAAATACATACTTTTACATGCCATTTTACATTGGGGTACATGCCCATATGCATACAATTTAAATAAATAAATATTCTTACATGCCATTGAACTTGACCTTTGGGAGGTAAGTATGCAACACATAAAATTTGCGGGACACATTTCAACTGCAACAGTTACGAAATACTACTTAAAACTCATGATTTTCAGAAAACACCCATCTCATTAGGGAAAGTTTAAAGACAAGGAAAAAAAACATGAAATCTTCCTGTTTTCTTTACTGCTACCTGTAAGAAGACCGGAATGTGCTTTTATCAAGTCGAATGTCTTGTGACGTTTCAGTATCCAGCCTGTTATCTAACAGGGTAGAGGTTGATAGCAGTGCCTCTTAGTAATCAAATCTCCTATTCTCGAATGGGCCCAAAGGGAAGGGACACAGGAACACCAGTAGAAGAGAATGTTCACCTCCAATTCCAGAGAGCAAGCATGGAACAACTGCTCTAAAATTCCCAGTACTTGTACCCACATAATGCTTGGGTATTTAAACTAACGTCAGTTAAAGCTCAGAGATAATAAAAAAAGACTCAACAAAAAAGGGAACATACGTTCAGGCAATCCAGTTCATAAAATATGATTTACTCGTGCTTTATCCTGTGTTCCTCTAGAAGCACTTACGTGCACCCCATCCCTAAGCTCATTTTCCAGTGACCTTGACCAGAACAGCACTTCAGCCAGAGTGAAAAGCTGATACCTGAGAGCAACAGGCTCTCCTTCTTGTCTTTCCCAGATCCACCTTCTAAATAGTAATTGTTTCCCCCTAATCATCTTCTTACACTTTTGGTTGGCTCTGGGAACAGTTAACTCTCTTGGTGAGACCCCCTTAGTCTGTGTGCAGCCACACAGTTATACTTCTAACCTTTCTCTGAAGAGCCCTGTTGGGAGGCAAGGAAAAAACAACGCCAGAGAAAGCATGGGCCGGCCGGTGCTCCACATACACTGCACATGCAATTGTCTCCAATCCTGTACATGGCATTGTTCTCTTGGTGGATGACATGCAAGTCTCCAGGCAAAAACACCAGAAATAAGTTTTCCTTGATGAGGATAGTTATCCCATTATCCTGCTCAGCTGCCTCTTAAAGAAACCAAGCCCAGAAAACAAAGCCAAGGCTAGAGAAGTATACAATCCATTGTCATCTGCTTCTCCAAGGTATTAGGATTTCTGGCCAGGTCCTATGCCTTTAAGAAAAGGGAAAGCAGGGGAGGGAGGGCTCTTCAAAACCTTTCTTTCTTTCTTTCTTTCTTTCTTTCTTTCTTTCTTTCTTTCTTTCTTTCTTTCTTTCTTTTTTTTCATGGTTTTAGAACTTTATTGTAGAAAACAGAGAGAGAGAGAGAGAGAGAGAGAGAGAGAGAGAGAGAGAGAGGAAAAGAAGAGGCCCCCCATAGCCACGTGGAGAGAGGGGAAAGGGAGGCGGAGAGAGGGAGCAAGAGGTGGGAGTAAGAGACAAGAAAGAGAGCAAGAGCTTAAGAGCTTCAAAACCTTTCAAACCCTCCACTACCCAAGGCATAGAAGTAGACAGGAAACTTACCACTATTTGCCATTTCCATTTGATTAAATCTCACTCATAAACCCCAAAGGCTTACATGTAAGTCTATGTCACTTTTGTTTTGTACTTGAAATTGTCCCTAAGGCCTTGCACGGAGTTGGTATACATCATATCACAGAGCTCTCCCAAGCCAGGGTCTCCTTAGTTAACAAAATTTCCATAATGACAAATTCTTCTCACAGGGACAGGGTAATCACATCTCCATGTTCATCATGGCCTCCAGTCCTCTGATGCAAGAAGAAACGGCTGTTTAGGTAAATTGTTAAATCATCACCATCCCACCTTTACTATGTGACAACTATTCACTATGGTCAACTTGCTCCTTGATTCTCTCCCCTGCCCACAAATCATCATGGGGTAATTGTGAGAAGCACTTTACAATTACTTTTAATTGAAGGATTTAAGGGCCTAGCCCTTGTCCATTGTCTTCTTTCCTACTTTGTGCTAATATTTATGCCAAGAGTTAATTTTCTCAACATTAAATAGGAATAGTTAGCAAAATTATTTTTAATCATTTCCCCAAGGTAAAATTCAATAACTATTTAGAGTGGTACTTTCTAACCAATCAGATGGTTTAACCATGCTTATTATTTAATTCATTTATTAATTCAACACTTATATGTACACTGGATATATAGTATGAAAAAAGTTATCATTTCCCTTTTATGAACTTTGGGTCAAACAGAGAGAAAGATCTTAAGCAAGTGGTTATACAATTAATTTTAATCTAATTATTTTGTTTAAAACATAGTAAACACTAGAAAGACTAAACTCTATCATAATGGAGTTAATATATCAGCATTGACAAAGAAGGTTTCTTTTCTTAATGTGACAGCATTGAGAGTTCCAAACAGAAATTAATTGACAGTGTGTGTGTGTGTGTGTGTGTGTGTGTGTGTGTGTGTGTATAGGACTCAGAGACAGATATAGTTGAGTTTAGGAAAACCAGAATGACATTAGGGTGACAGGATATGTAAAGCACTAGAGATGAATCCAAAGAAATAGTGAGTTCAGGTGGGTTAGGTTAGGGTTAAGGTTCAGTGATAGAGCACTACCTTAAAAGTATAAAGCAATAGATCCAATCTCTAGCACAACCATAGATAGATAGATAAAAATGTGATTGATAGATAGATGATAGATAGATATACAGACAGATAGATGCATACATACATAGATACATAGGTAAATACATAGACATATAGATAGATAAGTGAAGAGAAAACTTAGCCACTAAGGTACTAGCTTACAAGCACAGGGAGTTCAAATCCAAAACCTGGTTAAAAGCAAAAAGAACGAGTTCCTGCAAGTTTCGTCCTGCTGTGAGTGTGCGGCTCTGGTCTCCGTCTCCGGCCACCTCCCTCCCGTCATGGCCCCCAAGCAGCAATCTGAGATCCTGCCTCAACCCAAGAGACCAGCTGCTGCCCCGAAGCTGGAGGACAAGTCTGCCTCTCCTGGCCTGTGGAAGGGAGAAAAAGAACAGCAAGAAGCAATTGAACATATTGATGAAGTACAAAATGAAATAGACAGACTTAATGAACAAGTCAGTGAGGAAGCTCTCAGATGTGACTCCGAACTAGGTGGGTGAAGAGCTGTCTGCTCAGCGCCACTGTGCAGAGAATAGTGCTTGGGGAAGCTACCTGATGCATAAGCTTTTTAATGCTATAAAATAGAGCTAAAATTAAATGCCACTTTTTCAGAGATGATTAATGGACAGCCTGGTCAAATTCAAAGTTTTCTGATGTATAAAACTTTATAAATGGAACTACTCCATCAGTAGACAAAGTGTAACCAAAATCTGTCTAGATGGATAGTATGTAATTTCTGCACAGGACTCTGTTTAGTAAATACATCACTGTATACATCAGGAATCTTGCTCCAATAAAGGAACATAAAGATTTTTTTTTTTTGGAAAAAAAAAGCAAAAAGAACACAGGTGTGGAACTGAGTGCTTATAATCCCTACACTGAGAAGGTAGAGATGGGTGAATTTCCAAGGCAAGTTGGTCCAACTCTTCTAGCCTACTGGGCAAGTTCTAAGACAATGAGAGAGTCTCAGAAATAGATAGATGATTGATAGATAGATAGATAGATAGATAGATAGATAGATAAGACAGACAGATAAATACTCCAGAGAAACAAAATTGTTATCTGGCATACATTGTACACTCATGTACATATATGTAAATCAGTAAATTAATAAATAAGCAGTTGAAATGTTGCAAGTTTAGAGCCTAATATTTTATCTTGGGGTATCTTTATACTCACAAAGAGCCATTCCTTGTCCACCTTCGGGTTGGACCTAACATATAAAGGCAGAACTATCAAAAACATACAAGACTTCACACCAGAGATTGTCAAAGCCAGAAGATCCTGGGCTGATGTCATACAGATCCTAAGAGAACGCAAATGCCAGCCCAGGCTATTATACCCAGCAAAACTCTCAATTACTAAGAGATAGAGAAACCAAGGTATTCCATAACAAAACCAAATTTACACAACATCTTTCCACAAATCCAACCCTTCAAAGTATAATAAATGGAAAATTCCAACACAAGGAGGGAAACTACATCCTAGAAAAAGCAAGAAAATAATCTTCCAACAAAACTAAAAGAAGATAGCCACATGAACAGAATTCCAACTCTAACAACAAAAATAACAGGAAGCAACAATTACTTTTCCTTAATATCTATTAATATCAATGGACTCAGTTCTCCAATAAAAAGACATAGACTATCAGACTGGGTACATAAACAGGACCCAACATTTTGCTGCATACTGGAAATCCACCTCAGTGAAAAAAATAGACACTATCTCAGAATAAAAGGCTGGAAAACAATTTTTGAAGCAAATGTTCCCAAAAAGCAAGCTGGAGTAGCCATTCTAATATCAAATAAAATCAACTTTCAACCCAAAGTGATCAAAAAAAGATGAGGGACACTTCATACTCATCAAAGGTATGATCTACCAAGATGAACTCTGAATTCTGAACCTCTACACTCTACTCAACTCGTTCTATGAAGTCACAATTACTCTTATACCTAAACCACACAAAGACCTAACAAAAAAAGAAAACTTCAGACCAGTTTCCCTTATGAATATCGATGCAAAAATACTCAATAAAATTCTTGCAAACCGAATCCAAGAACACATCAAAATGATCATCCATCATGATCAAGTAGGCTTCATCCAGGGGTGCAGAGATGGTTCAATATATGGAAATCCATCAACATAATTCACTACATAAACTCAAAGAAAAACAACCATATGATCACCTCATTAGATGCTGAGAAAGCATTTGACAAAATCCAACACCCCTTCATGATAAAAGTCTTGGAAAGATCAGGAATTCAAGGCCCATACCTAAACATAGTAAAAGCAATATATAGCAAACCAATAGCCACCATCAAACTAAATGGAGAGAAACTTGAATCAGTCCCACTAAAATCAGGGATAAGGCAAGGCTGCCTACTTCCTCCCTACCTATTCAATATTGTACTTGAAGTCCTAGAAGAAAACTTCTCTAACCTAAAGAAAGAGATGCCCATGAACATACAAGAAGCCTACAGAACCCCAAATAGACTGGACCAGAAAAGAAATTCCTCCCGACACATAATAATAAAAACACCAAATGCACTAAACAAAGAAAGAATTTTAAAAGCAATAAGGGAAAAAGGTCAAGTAACATATAAAGGCAGGCCTATCAGAGTTATACCAGACTTCTCACCAGAGACTATGAAAGCTAGAAGATCCTGGGCAGATGTCATACAGACCCTACAAGAACACAAATGCCAGCCCAGGCTACTGTACCGAGCAAAACTCTCAATTACCATAGAGGGGGAAAATAAGATATTCCATGACAAAACAAAATTTACACAATATCTTTCCACAAATCCAGCCCTACAAAGGATAATAAATAGATGGAAAATAACACCATAAGGAGCAAAACTACACCCTAGAAGAAGCAAGAAAGTAATCTTTCAACAAATCCACACAAACCTAATTCCACCTCTTACAACAAAAACAACAGGAATGTGACAATTACTTTTTCTTAATATATTTATATGAAAATTAATATTACCAACATATCCTAATCGATTGAAATCCAATAACATGAGGAATTAGAAATTTGTTGATTGTCATCCAATGGTCTCTCTAATTTGGTAATTGGAGAAATAGGTCTAACATTGTACAATCTATATACACTTTCAGCTTGTTTGTGACAGTGTCTCGCTGTGTACAACATAAGGGTCTTGAAATCTTGCTTCTCCTGTCTCAGCCTCTCAATTAGTAGTATTGTTTATTTCATGTCTTTACACTATACTATGGTTTTCAGAACAGCTTATATATTTCAAAAGTGTTTATATACCCAAAAGAAACATAGATCATTAACTAGGGGGGTTGCTTGTAAGAGAACAACAAAGAGTGAGACTGAATGTTTTGCCTGACATTTGTAACTCTTGTATCAAGTTTGAAGAAGAGGACTTTATAAGTTACTCTTTCTTTGAGATGAATGCTTTTCCAAATTATCACAGCTAATGAACCAAATTCTTACCCTCACCCAATGTCCGTGCCACCCTCCAAGCAGAACCATTGTTCATTCAATCAGTTGGTGAATGACTTTATGGATAGACCATCTTAATACCTACACCATTTCTTAAATAAATATAATCTGTTCTCTGTGTGCTGAGAATAAAGTCACTCACCCAAGTCAAATAGCCTTGACCATAGCAGGAAGTCTGTATCCAAAAATCGAGCCTACAATTCATTTCTTGGTGCAGCAGAACTATCAACTCTCAGCTTAGCTACGATGGAGGTAAAATCCTTTGGTGATGTGAGGTTCATTGAAGTACAGCCTTATTACAATGAAATCCAATGTCTAAAAATT
>JADRCD010237825.1:10031-24039 GCA_019843815.1 Montemys delectorum | reverse complement strand
GGAAGAGTCTGGAAACTCAGCTCTCCAATGGTGTGAGTTAATGTGCAAAATTCACTACAAATTTACAACTTCACATTTGAATACTTTGCTGTTTTAATATTTTCACTTTATGACTCTGCATGGAGCCCTTAACATGCTACAGTAAGTCTTTTTCTATGCACTGTCTCATTTCCCATGGTTTCAGTTACATGGTAGCCAAATGGTTTCAGCCATAGTTGTTCAGTACATGGCCAATTGTTTTTTTTATCACTTTTGGCCTGTGCTTAAATCATTGTGATGGCTCTTCTTGGTGGCCAACCTGACTACACCTGGAGTTAACTAAAACCCAGAAATGGGCCACACCTATGAGGGATTTTTGCTTGATTTGAAGTGGAAAGATCAGATTCTAATCCAAATATTTGAGGTGGGAAAACACTCCTTTAATCCAGATCTTTTGAAGTCGGAAACCACTTCTAACCTGAGCCATGCCTTCTGCAGGAAGCCTATATAATAAGGACATGGAAGAAGAAAGTTTTTGCTTTTCATCCTCTTGAGAGCAAGTCCACTTCTTCACTGGGATGAAAGCCTACATCTTTGGGATTCTGGAATACAGAAAATCAGGTGAGACGTCCGGTCTCATGAGCTGAGCAACTACTAGAGTCTTGAATCTTCCATTTATAAGCAGCTTTTGTTGGATTAGCTAAACCATAGGCTATAAGTCATTCTAATAAATCTCCTATCTATCTATCATCTCTATCTAGAGATAGAGATACATATAAATATTTAGATATATCAATAGATTGATATAGATGATGATAGATACGGTGATATAAATATAGATTATAGATAGAGATATAAGCAGGATTCATTCTACAAGTTTTATTACTCCAGAGAACCCTGACTAATATAGCCATATATCACAGTGAAAGTAGTATGTGACAGAGTAAACTTCTTACTTGATAAAGGCCAGGATGGAGAGAGTAGGGAGAGATGAGGTTGGTGACAAGAGAGGCAAGAATTCTAATATTCACTTCAAGGACACACCCTCAGTGGCCCAACATTACAAATGTCCTCCTACAGTTCTTGGGCTGAGAACCACACATTCAATCCATGTCTTTGGGTGGATCCACACTGTAACATGTATGTGAGAGGGAGGATATTGTATGAATAAGATGTAATGCTATCTGTAGTTTTAGGCAAGCTTTGTGTAGATAAGGGAGTACTGTTTAAATGTGCTGTGAGACTGAAGCTAACACAAAGTTTGATGTCTTTATTGGAATATGGAGCAATATGGAAAATGGCAGTTTGCCTGCATAGTTGTAAGAAATCTTCCCACTTCTATCTACCTCTTGTCTCAGGCAGACTTTTGAAAGGCACAAGAAATCAATAAGCCACAAAATAGAAACAATTTTAAACTCCAGGAAAAGTCCTCCTTTTCTAATGTAATGATGCCACAGCCTGTCTCCAGACCTTGGATGAGAATGGGCCATTGAGAAGGTCCCTTGAGGGCACAGAAGCAGAGAAGCTGAACTTTAAGAGCAAGAAAGATTTCTTTTTTCATTAAAAGAAAAGGTGTGCTTAGATTTACAGTACCCAAGAAAGTTCAGGCAAGAAGATGAGAATTTCATGATGGAATAAGACAATTTAGGAAAGGCAGAGAGGGTGAAAAGAGCACTCAGTTTATTTTAGAACAGATACACAGAGAGGAGGGGGGCAGGGAGGGAGAGAAAGAGAGTGCTTTCCAGGAAAACTGGGAGCAAGTGGAAATATTTAGGGAAAAAAAACGCACACCAGTGTTCACAATGATAGGCACAGGTGTTCAGTAGCAAGATGCCCTTTAGTGTTCCCTAAGGATCATGAAATCCTAGCACCTTATAGCATTTAATATTTCAAGATAAAATCATCCCAAAGAAAAGGAGTAGGAGATATGCACACATCCCATGTAAAGACGGAGGCCAAGGTGGTGAGATGCTGCCAGAAGACAAGGTGCAGAAAGTAGAAGAGGCAAAGCATGACCTTGCTCTAAGCCAATGGAGAGAGTGCTGTCTAGCCCCTACTTTCATTTCAGACCTCTGATCTCTAAAATTAGAACAAAACAGTCTTGTGTTGTTTTGAGGTCCTCGTCTATGGTCAATTGCCTCATCATCTGACCAAGCTAATGAAAAATCAGATGAATCTCATGAACTATGAGGCCAGAGGCACAACCGCACTGGTGCTGTGCTTAAGGGAGAGTGAGGAGGCAGTACTTCACCTTCCTTTTTTAAGCTCTGCAACTGGTGCGCTCCATAGGAGGAGTGTGAAGTCTAGAGAATGAGACGTGGGATGAACCCTGCAGCTCCATTTCCAAACTACTTCAGGCAAAAGTGGGATCTATTGAGAATTAGACACCTGTGCTTCCTGGTGGGGTGGGCAGGAAAGAAGCAAAACCAGATACCACAAATCTTCCCCAGGACCTAGAGCAAAAACATAACCTTGAGGTTCGCAGTGCCTTACTCAGTCTAGGAGCAAGTAAATATCACTTTTATTTCTTCAGATGATGGAATGAGATGAGCACCATACCCAAGCTTTACATATACATGGCTTGGACTGAGCATTTCTATCTAACTATCCCTGGGCCTAGGCCTGGAAGCTTCTAACATCTGTATAAACTAATCTTCTGGAAGCCCAGACCTTGAAGGCTTTAACTTCCAGCCTCTGTCTGCTAACCTAGGCCTAGAATGTTTCAGGCCCTAAGAGTTACTACTAAATAAACTCACTCTTTTCTTGCTCTTTCTGAACTCTGACTGGTTCGGTGCACTCAGCTGGTCTGACTCAAACTTCTCTCCTGGCTGACTGATTCAAATTGGTTTCTCTAGGCTTCTGACTGAATTGCTCTACTTGGAAAAGGCTGCCTCTAAACTCCATGAACCGAACTGCTCCAAATTCAATTCAACTAACTCAATTGAACTGCACCCAGCTAAACTAAACACCATTAACTGACTGAGCTCAATTGACTCTCTCCCTCATGGCTCTTTAAGTAGATCCTCTTTCCTGTCTGTTCTCATGAGAGTTGGGTATATCCTGTTTCTGACTTATTCTGTCAAATCTTTCTCTGATTAATCACTTTGTCTGCCTCTCAATTAGACATCATGGTTTAGGATTAAAGTATAATAAGGGTGTGTCTATATTCTAGTCAGAGGGACTAGACAGGTATATTCCAGGTAGAGGGATTAAAGGTGTGTGGCACATTTGCATTTCAGCCAGATATGTGATCTCTTGACAGAGTAGCCATGTTGCTGAATTAAAATTCTCTATAATGGCTTCCACTGTGGCACATCTATCTGTATGGGCCAAGTCTCACTGGCCCTTTCTATCCTAGAACCAAGAAGTGTCATCTGTTGTTGCCAATTCTTGAAGGCTAGACTGTCCTGGTTGCTCCCTAAATACCTTGCCCACCTAGATATCTACATACCATCATCTCCACATCTATAGGCCATATCCACATCCATATATCATCTCTACATTTATATATCATCAGCATATCTATTACCATCTCTGTATGTGTATACCATCATCTCCACATTTATACACCATCTCTACATCTATTCACTATCATCTCTGCATCTTTACACTATCCTATCTATCTATGCTAGTATGTCCACTAAGCTCCTTCCACTTAAACCTCCTAACAGTTGTCAGTATTAATCATAATACACATATTTAAAACTTCATCTAGATATAGACATTTCTCTCTCCTCTTTCTCTTTGTCTCTCTCCGTCCCCATCTCTCTCGTCTCTCCTCTCTGACCCTCTCTCTCCCTCTCTCACCAATGAGGAGAGTGGCATCAGAATATGACACACCTAAATAAACAACAATCTGTGGTTCCTGTTCACTTAGGCTCTTGAGCCTCTGGAAGTCTTAGTTAATCCCTCTATGGATTAGGTTACTCTTCCCCACATAAAGTCAACACGAAGCTGAGCTGAGCAAATATGACATATTCTTATGTGTTCTTGCCTCACATTCCCTCACCCAGTTTCATACAAGTATCTCTGCTCTGCATGGCTGTCACTCTCAAATTTGCTTCTGTCTATCTCTCAGATCTGTTTCTATGGGACTCTCCTTTTCAGGCTTATGAGTTAGAGCCTGCTCATAGGTTTAAGCACTTCAGTTCATGGTCCATTCCAGACTCATAATTTTACAACTGAAGGGACAAATGTGTTTATCCAGAGGAGGCAAAGGGATGGGCAAAAGGACTTTCTCACATTTTTCCAAAATTCTAGAAGCAGAACTGAGAGGAGGAGGCCAACTTTACACATCCTAATTTGAGGTTCTGTCCTTACTATTTTCTCAGGGAATGTCTCACCCACTGTGTGGCTTCTGATTTTCTCTAATGGTGGAAATCATGCCTGGAGAAGACATAAATAGCTGTTTTAACATAGGACAGAGAAGGTAGAAGGGAAAACATGGAGGAAGGCACTAAAAGCACACACACACACACACACACACACACACACACACACACACACACCCTGCATGCAAGGACTTGGACGGAAACAGACTCACTTCTCAAACTGATGAACTAGCAGCTGGATGCCCAGCTGCTGGGTGTTTCCATCTTAACTGCAAACCCTGTGTGACACCAGTCATGAGTGATGAACTGTGAAAGCCAGTACTAGCAAGCTTTCAGTGCTCTGTGAGCTCTCAGTGTGCCACCTCAGTGCTTGCCATCATGCAGGACCAAATATAGTTAGACCTGGGTGGTCAAGGATGGATGCCGGCTACAATCTCAGAAGCAAGGGACAAGTAACACCTGCTGTCAAGTTTTCTAGAACAAGGAAGAAATGAATTAAGAAGATATAAAGAAACAAAATGCAAGAGGGGGGATTTTTTAATATGAGATTTGCTACTGGAGACTTTGCTTTTAAGATTAATTTCAACAAACGAAAAGGAATGAAGCATCCATATTGCTTTTATAGACTGTATACAAGTCAGTAAACCCATGAAAGGAGGCTGCAGAAAAAGTCCAAATCACTTTCTTGGCAAAGAATCTGCTTAAAGGAATATTATTTTCAACAACACCAAAAGAGTTAATAAAAGGTTCAGAAATAGTTGGCTTTAAAAGTATTTTTCAAACTGAATTTGTTGCCTTAATTAAAAAAAAAAGAATAAAAACACCTAGAATTTACAGGAAACAAGTCTTTGTAACAGTTATTCATGGTCATGAATCACCAAGTGAACCAACCAAAGTCACAGCCAGTCTACCTACTGAGCTAACCACAGTGCCAGCCAAGGCCAAGTGTGGTTGTGTCATCTCCAGACTGAGAGTTAACACAGTCAAATTGGCCTGGTCGTCTCAATCACTAGACAAGTGAGAAACTGCTTCATAAATAAGATCTACTCGTATGGTTTATTCTTCAAATTATAAAACCAAAACACATTCACTGCCCAAAACTGAAATTAAAAAAAACAAAAAGACAAAAGTGAAAATCAAAAAGCACAGACAATTCAAAAAGCCAGTAAGTCAACATCCCAATGTTTCTGTGTTAACCCTGCAAGGAAGACCTTTCTGTATTTTTCCAGTTCTTCTACTGATAAAATCAGCTGATAAATGAGATCTGAATAGAATAATTTATAAACAGAAAGTAAACAACATAAAATAGACACAAATGTGTAGAATTCAACAACCATTCCTTTATGATTCTATTGTAAAGTATTTCAGTGATGCCTAATTCTCTGTCATATATATTTCCAATTTTTTTCAGTTACAAAACAAATGTTTTTTTTTTCTTTCTAGCATTCCAAATAGTCTCCTGACCCTAACTGAGAAGAAAAAACTAAAAATTAAACAAATTCCATACCCACTTCCAAATTCCAAATTCCATTTCTATAAAGTCCATGTTGTCTTAGACTAAAAGATCTTTGTGTGCACCAACTCATCTAAAACGTCCCCTCCCCTCTGTGGAGGAGTAATATAAGAACACAGCACCCTTCGTCTCCCTTTCTGCAATTGGACAGGCTTTATACTAAATCCCTTGCTTTTGCATGACCTCTGTCTTCAAGGATCTTGCTTTATCTATACTTAGTATGCCCTGATGGTCCTACTTCTAGTCTGGTGAGTGTTTACTTCACAGACTGGACTCCCAGCTTGCAGTAACCCAAATAACTATCTTTCTGTGGAGAGGAGACTGAAAATCCAGTGGGCTCAAGTTTCCTTCCTGAAACTCACTTAGTATAAAACCATCGGTGCCACTTGGCAGAATTGTAAGAGTTTCCAGTGGACTACATCTTCTCAACACACTGCCTTAGCACAGTCATGTTGTTTGCATGTCTAGAAGTCTTTGAGTTTTAGGTCTCCTTGAGATGGAAATTGCATCTTATGTTCCTCATTATTTCCAGAACTTAGCAGACAACCTGGCACACAGGAGTCAGCTACTGAAAATTTGCCAAATGAGCACATGACAAATTCCTAATGCATCCACACATTTTAAAACCATACAATCAATTTAACTCAAAGATGTTATCTAGAGATATTATGTCATTACAATCACGCAAAGTCCCTTGAATAGAAAACTAATTTCTTGATGTATTCCCTAATCACAAATACAGAAGGCCTTCAGAGCTACCTACCCCAAGCTTGATTGGCACCTGAGGGCCCTGACATTTGCTATGCTGGGGAGTCCCCAGGTGATGTTGGCACAATGCTTGGAGAAGCAGCTGAAGCACCAAACAGAATCATCTCTGCTCTTTGCTAAACTTCAGCAATGATCTGACTCAAGAAGTGTGTGCTGAAATTGGGTATTCCACAGTCAAAACATCTCATTCAATAAATCCATCCATACATAGGTAAGTAGGAGTCACAAGACTTACATCATAGTCACAAGCTAGTATTGGAATGAGATCTGAGTTTCATCTCAATGGCTAGATAACTAAAACAATTTTCTGAGGGAAAATTGCCCTCAGATGTGTTGGAATTTAAGCTAAAAATCCACTACTTCCTTATTGTACAATGCCCTGCCTAGAGCTATGCTCTTCAGGGCTTTCTGAGGGAGATAATCAGGATAGCAATCTCTCAGTCAACAAATATCTGTTGAACTCCTGTGAAGGCAAACTTCTATGCGGGCCTCAGCAGGAATGATGCTAAGCATCTGTGAAGATATGTAGAAATACTTTTAAATATATTAATGATAACAAGTGAGTTGGAGAAGGTCTTGTGGAGACAAGGGATGCTAAAACAGCTCTGAGAGAGGAAGGAATCTATTGCTAAATGCCAAAGAAGAAAAGAGAAAACATTAGAAGAAAAACATCCTGCCAGGGCCAGGGCTAAGATGGGATATCCAAGGTAAGATTATGCCTGGAGCCAGTTGCAAAGCCAATTCTACAAGGATGGTCCTAGCCGTACAAGTGGGCCATCTTGACTTCCATAAAAACAGCAAGGATGTCTTTGTCAGTTAGTTACTGGCTCCCTTCTGCAGGTGACATTGCTCTGGGATCTGATTGCTGGCTGCCATCTGGCATCTTCTGGCGGCAGTTCTTGTGCTGAACTGCAAAAGTGAAAGCAGTTAAAATAGCACAGGAAAAATGGCAGCTTGTGGTTATTGGCATGGCTCGGGATACCAGTGTGTTAATACTTTGGATCTTAAATGTTCCCCAAAGGCCCATGTGTTAAAATCTCCATCACAGCATGGTGCTAATTGGGAGGCAGTGAATCCTTTAAAGGGTATGGCCCAATGGGAAGCCTTCAGGCTATTGAGGCAAGGGAAGAAGGGGACTGGGGAACCCAGTCATTTCCCCCTCTCCCTTTCTTCTCTGGCTCCTGACTAGCCCAGCAATTTTGCTCTGGCATACACTGCACACACATGTGCCACCACCTTGCCACAGACCCACAGCAACAGGGCCAGTTTGATAATGGATTGAAATCTCCAAAACTATGAGCCAAAATAAAGTCTTGCCCCTTCCTAAGTTGATTGTCTCAGTTATTTGTTCCAGCAAGACAGAACTGACTAACCCAGTGGTCAGTAACTACTAGACTTACAGACAAGATTTTACATTCACTTTGATCCTCTCTGGATTACCTTTCTCTAATACATGATAAAATACTCAGTGATTGTTGCCTTTGGGATAAGTCAAAGTAGAAATTAAACACACCCAGAAAGAATAACAGCCGTTGGTTTTATTTTGGACTTGGTACATTTGTGACTCCCTACACTCTAACAATATAAAATAAATATTATGGTGCCATAGAATTCCTTCCTTATTGAAAACCACACAGAACTTCCTAAAAAAACATTTGAAAATAGTCTTCTATTCATCTAACATTGTATAGATACAATATTGCATTCAGAGTCAGAAGTAGAGCATATTAAAAATTTCTAGCCATAGGAAAAACACAATTTTCTTTTAGTATCTAGATTAGCAACATCAAAGACTAGCTGGGGGTGAAGAGAGCACTAAGATTAGCTATATTGCCAGCTTGCCTTCATCTTTTATAAAATCGTCTATCTACAAGTTTTGCTAAGGGACATGAAGGGGCCACTCTAGTTCCATTGATAAATCCATCTCCCAAGAGCCCCCACACCAGGGGCAGTTGTGGACATGACTCAATATTAGCCAAGCTGATTCTCTCTCAGAGGAAACCTAATTTGGCACCCTGACAGACTCAGTTTCTATCAGAAGCCAAGATAAAGTCATAGGAGCTTACAGGTGGTGGTCATGTTGAGTTACATGAAACAGAGAAGTGCCACCTGACAGAAAAAGGAAAATACTTGGGACCTTTGCTGATAATCTATTAAAGGGTGAGTGGCTAATAATTAATCTACCTCAACTTTCATTCTGTACCCAAATTCAAGAGGTTGTAATGTGAAACTCTGTTGTAACTCTTCTCCAGAAAATTTCTCCCCAGCTCTTTCTTCAGTGCTCCCAAACTCTCTGGTATAGAGGTCAGTATACTCTAGAACCCCCAGGGCTCCCTGAATAAGCCATCACAGTTTAACCATGCTCACTGGGGCATGGTAGCATTCTGGAAACATCAATGGATGCTTTTCCTTCTGACATGCTCCCTCTTCATTTTCCAGCCTGATATCTCTTACTTCTATTCACTACCCCCACCTCGGTCAAGCAGACCATCTCTTCTAGATTCATTGTGTTAAGAAAGGTCAGAAAATAGAAATGATCTATTGATTTGATGTCATAGCTCCTGAAGTCTCCACCAGTTAAACCCACTCCAACCACCCAGAACTCGTAAGAGAGGGTTGGTACTTCAGAGAGAGACAAGAAGGCGACGGGTCTCTCAAGAAGGCGACACCTTCGTGTCACTGTCATCAGAGGAAGGTGGGACTAGGAGCCCTGAAATTCTACTCTGGATAAACACCCACAGCTGAGTTCTACTAGACTGTGAAGACAAGAAGGTGGCAACAAGGTGTCGAGGGTTTCTTTCCTCGATTTGGATGCCAGGCTTCTCTAAGAACCTAAGAAAGGAGAAAAACTATACTGGTACCCAGAGGAAACTGGAAGATTCACCTGCATCATGCCTTGTTTACAGAAACATCATTGTGTTAAAGGTAATTGAAAAGTACCAAGCTAAGGAAGCATTCTGTCTATCTCTGTCCCTCTTCTTCCTAGAGAAGGGATGGAAAAATCTCACTGACTGGAGACAGCTCCATCAGCTCAGTTATAGCACCAAAGGAATCTCATTTCTCCCTCTCTTGGCTAGTTTTACATCTCTGCAGGTTGGAAGCTACATCCCTTTAGCTTGTCTTTCTTTAACACCCCTTACCCTCTATTGAAGACGCCATAAAAATCATCCTCCGGAGGCATGTCTTCATGTTATATTCCCCTGGGATTTCTCCTGTCCTGTGGGCATCTCTTGTATGAATGAACTCTTGTTATCTTTCTGTCTTCTGTAACTGTCCCAAACCTGAATTTAAATTTCTGTTATCTTGATGAGAATAGGGCATTAGGCTCAGAATAATACCTCTGCTCTTTAATCTTTTTCTTTTTGTTGTTGTTGTTATAATGTATTTTTTTTCTTTTTTTTATTAGATATTTTCTTTATTTACATGTCATATGATATCTCCTTCCCAGGTTCCCCTCTGAAAAAAAGAAAAAAATAAAATACAATAAAATAAGATAAAAACAAAAATCAAGAAAAAAACCCTGTTTCCTCCCCCCTCCCCCTGCTCACCACCCCACCCCCTCCTGCTTCCTGGCCCTGGCATTCCCCTACACTGGGGCATAGAACATTCACAAGGCCAAGGGCCTCTCCTGCCCTCGATGACCAAGAAGGCCATTCTCTGCTATACATATGCTGCTCACCAACCAAAGAGTATGTATGGTGGGACTCATGGCTGCTCTTTAATCTTAAGCAAGTAGGCCCTTAGTATGAATCCAAGGACTTGTATGGGCATGCTTTGTCTGAATCCTCCTACAGACTCTCAAGCAAGTAGCCCCTGTTTGCTGGAAATCCTGTTGGCAAGAGCATGATGTCCATAGAAAAAGAATTACGTTTCTCTTATTGTCAACTGTTTTTCAGTTGTTTGTTTTTGTTTATGTATTTTCTTCTTTCCTTTTTTCCCCTCTGCCTTCCTTTCTCTCCTCTTTCATTCTTGTGGAACTGGTATTGAACCCAAATCTTTATATATGCCAGGCATGAACTCTATCTGAACTACATCCCCAATTCCACCTCCTTCTCTTCCTCTTCCTCATCCTTCTCATTCTCCTGTTCTTCTTTAAGACAGAATCTCACTATGTGAACCTGGCTGTCATGAAACTGTATGTAGACCATGCTGGCCTTGAACTCAGGAGACCTGCTTGATTCTGCTTCCTGAATACTGGGATTAAAGGTATATACCATTATATATCTTTAATTGAGAACAAGTGTTCTCAATGGTTACTTTGTTTGTTTGTGGTTCACTGTTGTTGATGGTGGTTTAGCTCTTCTTTTTCTAGTGACATAAAATAGACCATTTTACAGTGCCCCACATGATGTTTTGAAATTTATATGCATAGTATACACATTTATTTTCTCAAAGATTTATCATTTATTCATTGTAAAAAAAATTCTCTCTCTCTCTCTCTCTCTCTCTCTCTCTCTCTCTCTCTCTCTCTCAAGTATATAGTACATTCTCTATATTTGTCATCTCTGCACTGCTTGACAGAACACCAGAATTTAATTCTCTTCCCTAGCTTTGCTTCTCTCATCAGGAGCCCATTTTTATCTTCAGGCAAATTATGATGTAAATAGAGATAAGAGATGAGTAGGCTTTCAAGTGTTACATTCCAGTCATGAAAACAGTACCGGGGGGGGGGGGGGGGGGGGCGAGAAATGCTGGTCAAGATGGAAGTTTAAGCATAGGAGACAGATTTACTTTAGAAAGTTCATCTCGAAAGCAACCTTGGACTGCTCCATTTCCCTTCAAGAGCCAAATCAGGGAACGCTTTGCCCTGAGACCAATATCCACACGGAAACACATGGCCCTTGTAGGTCAGTTAGTGCATGTGTTTTAGAGAGGAGCCTGTCTAAGTGTGTTTCTTTGCTCTGTCTCCATTAGGAGGTACAGGCTCTGTTCTGTATGTCTTCCATATAGACCAACACTGCACAAATGCTTTCTGCTTGCATTCTGTAAAGTGAATGGCGGCTCCATACCTGGAGTTGCCCCTCTGCCAGCAAGAAGGTACAGTGTTATCGTGCAGGAAAATCAAGTCTGTGGTGATGATCAAGTTGAAAAAGGATATCTCTTGTATGTGGAAGACTTTGACACATTCTTTAAGGATAGAAACGGATGGAGGCATGTTAGTAGACACATTAATGGATAGGACACAGCAGAGGAAGCTAGAGCTGTAGTTTGGGGCAACTCCAGGTATGGAGCCGTCATTCACTTTACAGAATGCAAGCAGAAAGCATTTGTGCAGTGTTGGTCTATATGGAAGGCATACAGAACAGAGCCTGTACCTCCTAATGGAGACAGAGCAAAGAAACACGCAGGCTCCTCTTTAAAACACATGCACTAACTGACCTACAAGGGCGATGTGTTTCTGTGTGGATATTGGTCTCAGGGCAAAGCATTCCCTGATTTGGCTCTTGAAGGGAAATGGAGCAGTCCAAGGTTGCTTTTGAGATGAACTTTCTAAAGTAAATCTGTCACTTCATCAGGTCTGAGCATCTGCAAGGGTTTTCTGATCTGGCTTCCCATTCATGGGAAGTACCTTTTAAGAAATACACCATCTGCCAGATCATGGTGGTATATAGCTTTAATCCCAGCACTTGAGAGGCAGAGACAGACAGATTTCTGTAGACCATTTTGGTCTACAGTAAGAGTTCCAGGACAGCCAAGGAAACATGGAGAAACCCTGTCTAGAAACAAATAAACAAACAAACAAAAACAACCACTATCTGTCCTGATATAAAATAAACCTACACTGGATAGCTATGATTATAAAACATCGGCCATTCATCAATGAAGATGCACAAACCAGGTCACCAGACAGTTGAGGACAACAACCAGCAGGAAATGAATAAGACCAAGTCTCAAGGGGACAGACTATTGCCAGAACTAGGAGAGACAATTTAAAAATAGTTAATGAATATATCTAAAGAGGTTAGATATTGGATTCATAAAACAAGAAGAACAGGGCTGAAAGGGGAAACTAGAACACACAGAGGACTTCTTATAAATTAATGCATCACCTGATATGCATGGGGTAGGGTGAAGCACAGAGGCAGAGCATGTACCCCACATGCACAAAGTCCTGGGATACATCCCTAGAACTGATTAGCCAAGAGTGCTCTTTCGTGACTCAATAGATTACCAAAGTGAAGCAAAAACCGGAACCACCAAGGGCACATGCCTGAGGTCAGCTGGGCTCCAGGAAACTGCCCACTCCTTTAGCATTAAATGCAGCCTTCCTGAATTCCCTGATAAGTTTCTCTGTTTAAAATAGAGAATAACCTGATATTATTTGTTTTTCTTTTTTTCCTGTGTCATTGCTCATATAATTAACAAAAAATAAAATGTAGTCATTATGCTGTGCCTATCACTTGCCAGGCAGATGTATGTCTCATTTATCCATTAATTCAGCCCCATTTCCTGAGTTCCTGTCATATGTCATACATACTAAGCACTGTGACTGAAGAGTTGACCCACATGCCTACTATATACATGGTGCCATGAGAAGGGCAACCGAGTATTTAAGCAGAAAAGCCTGGCATTCAAACCCATGGCTTCAAGTCTTATGTCACCAAGAAAAGCCACTACTGACTTTAACCACACAACTTACTTCTCCATTCCTCAGTGTCTTTCTTCATAACTTGTGCTTTACTGATCTTCAGGAATCATTGTTACAATTAAATTAATCAAATAGAAATCCTTTGATATCTATGAGGATTCCAAGATGCCTTGAAGATATAAAAATTTACAGATGCTTATCTCTTCTAAATAATGGCATAGTGCTTGCACCTATGTATGTCTAGCTATGAATATGACATAAACCATCTCTCTATATTGATGATAATCCCTGGTGCAATGTAATACTATATAAATAGTTGTTGGTTAGAGAAGGAGAAGAAGAAGAAGAAATATATATACATATTCTGTATATATATATATATATATATATGCTCTGAATTTATATATATATGTATATATATATATATACATATTCTGCCCAGATCCACTAAAAATAAAACAATGTTGGTTCTTGTTTGAATTCACAGATGCAGAATATAGATATGAGTAGCCAACTGTATATGAAAGCACTTGTCATGTAATATTTCAGTGATAGGGAACAAGTCGTCATCATGGGCAATAGTGACAGAGTAACATAGTAAGAAGCACTAGAATAAGGGGCCCACTGAGGACTCATGTTCTTGCCTGGGTGGTTCAAAGAAGTCTTCCCAGAGAATGTCAAGTCTAAATTAAGAACAAGGAAGTAATAAGACTTTGTTGAACAGCTTAAAATATTAGCCTTGTATAATCCTAGCCCCGGGGATCGCAAAAGGAGGAGGAGGAGGAGGAGGAGGAGGAGGAGGAGGAGGAGGAGGAGGAGGAGGAGGAG
>JADRCD010237825.1:0-10021 GCA_019843815.1 Montemys delectorum | reverse complement strand
AGGAGGAGGAGGAGGAGGAGGAGGAGGAGGAGGAGGAGGAGGAGGAGAAAAAGAAGAAAAAGAAGAAGAAAAAGAAAAGAAAGAAATCTTGTGAGTTCAAGATGTGTCTGGCCATATAGCAAGACCTAGGCTTTAAAAGTTATTAGATGGGGAAAGAGGGAATGAGGCCAAGAAACTTGTTTTTCTAAGTTTCCAAGTCTTATTTCTGTCAGTGTCATTGGATGTGAAACATGTGTCAAAGGGTAACCAAGAAGAGCAGAAGGTACTAAAATCAGGATTTAGACAGAACTAAAAATCTAGGAACTTGTCAAGGGCTTTCACTAATGGGGAAGTTGATTAGTTCTACATGTAGAAATATTACTATAGCTGCAAAGAAATCAGGAAGAACTGGGGGCACAACTTAGGTGGCCTGTAATTATAGGCCATAAAATTATAGAACATACAAGATACGTAGAAGTAGAAAGTGTACATATGAGCAAAGGACTTAGTGTTGGGGAAATGAGTAAAGAGTTCAAGGGTAATTCCACAGCTGGACCATGGTGACAGTCACTGAAACAAGGTAGCCCAGAGGAGCTTACTGGGCTGACATAGCTGCAAGTTTGGCTTTGCACTTGAGCTTGAGGTAACATGGGATATCCAAGTGCAGATATGGACTAGGAGTTGAAGATGTGTCTAAAGCCCAAGAATGCCTGGAGCTGGATACGGGGTAGAGATGACCTAGCATGATTTTCTACCATGGAGATTCCTTTTATTGTTAAGAATGGTCATCAAAAGATTCACGGCTCTAGAAAATGTTTCCTAAAGTTGATCCTTGATGTTTGGTGAAGAGTATTTTGGTTTGCTCCCGTCTTTTTTTTTTTTTTTTTTTTTTTATTTTGGTTTTTCGAGACAGGGTTTCTCCATATAGTCCTGGCTGTCCTGGAACTCACTCTGTGGCCTCAAACTCAGAAATCTGCCTGCCTCTGCCTCCCAAGTGCTGGGATTAAAGGCGTGCGCCACCACCACCCAGCTGGTTTGGTCCCTTCTTAGTTGGAAAAATGTGTGTCTAATTCCCTTATTAGAATATCAGAGAAAGCCATATTCATCTTAACTATCTTTTAGAAGCTACCAACGCCATTTAAAGCATGTTTGGATGGGGAAGAGTGTATCAGTCAGAATAAACTATGATCTATTATCAGAGGAGCTAGAACCTCAATGACATACTATTAAGAATTGAGAACTGGTATGCCACATCTGTTCACAAGTCATTTGTCAGGATCAGTCACAAGGCCCCATCCAATCAGAAGGGGTCCAGGAAGCACATATCATATGTCTGGGAAGTGAAAAGCTATACATTCTGGATGAATGACAGACAAAGATAAATTCTGCATAAGTGACTATTAACTTGAAACCTATCCTACTGCAGCTCTTCTGAGGACCATTGTGTACCATTTGTGGGAAACAACCCCAAACCCTTTAGCATTAAGAATGAGGACAGAAAGGTCATACTCTTTGTATAGCCTTAGTACATGGCCTGTCTTCCTTGGGTGACATGCTAACAGAAGACTCACATCAGCCTTGTGGTAGAAGCTGTGGATACAAGAAGCTGGATCAGTGAAGTTTCCCTCACATGGAGAGAACTTCCCCTCACATAGCCCTATCTCTTACTGGTCATGTTCCTGAAGAGTCTCACTTCCTTTCTAGAAAGATGCAAAGGTTTTGTGTAGCCCAGGCTGGCCTCAAACTCGTGATCCTCCTGCCTCTGCCTCCTTCAACAAATCCTACCGGCGTGTGCCACCACAACTGGCCCAAAGGTTCTGTGTAACTGTGTTAATTTATGCTTGGATGCATTGGTATCCAGTATCTCTGGGCCACTACAACCTCATGTCACCAGATACAATCAGAACTTTTCTACTTCTTGAACCCTGAAGTCCTGAGGAACTACCTAGGGAAGCCAATGAATGTATTTCTAACTTGAATGAGACTCCCCCGCCCCCAGCTTCCTTGACAACAACCCAAAGAGCAGCTAACCTAGGACACACTAAACAATGTCCAAATCACAAGGAGTCACTGCAGAGACAAGAAGTTTGGCTCCTGTCTGTACTTACCATATAACTTCCTAAAAGTAGCCTCAGCTCAGTAGATAGCATTCACCAGAAGATGCCAATGTATGTCATGCTGAACTAGGTATCCCCCCATCTACCCATATTCCATGACCAACTTACAAGGCAGAAGCATAGGCCAAGATAGAGACATGAAGAACATGGTAGATATGACCTCAGGAGCTCTTACAGAGTAGTGTCCAAGCTTTGCCATCTAGAGACTCAGTCATATGGTACTTGAAACTAAATCATGCTGTGCATACTTTAATACATAAATGGTAACTGACATCATAAATATTAGTAAAACCATGGGACCAGGACATATAGAAGAAGAAACTCAGGACGGCAATCTTAGAATAGAAGTGTGGAAGGGAAGGCACAAGAGCCAATATGAAGTGGAAGGAAGCAAAAAATGTGATTCTTGGAACCCAAGTAGCTGAGATGGCACAAGAGCAGTGCACTAAAGATAGATTATCCTGACTGAGACACAATCCTCTGTACCCTTTGCTGTGTTTTGGCCATAGCAATGCCAGAGGAAGGATGGGCGTCCAAACCACATAAAAGGAAGTGGAAGGTAACAAGAAGACAGGATAGAAAGGATGGGAGTGTCATCTTGATTTCCTCTAATCATCACAGCATTTCTGTAGGGCAAGCATTGCTTCCTCTGTGTTACAAGTAAAGAAAGAGAGTTACCCTATGGGGTAGTTCCGTTGGGAGATGTGGGAGCTAAGACTGACACCCAAGTCTGAGAGGCAGAGAGCAAAGTCTTCCTCAGCACCTAAACCACCTGGTGCTTCCGGGCTGACATGTCACACAGCAATTGTCAGAAGGGCCTCTTCCAGAGCCTGACAGAAACACTCACTGAACAGCAGGATAGGACCATGGCTGCATGTTAACCAGAGAAGTGCTTCGATGGGAAACAGCAAGCAGCTTCGATCTTCTCCTCATGACACCTTCTGTGTTTGTTTTCTGGGCCCCAAGAGTGTCTCTGAATTCCTTGGACGGAGACACCCTTTGCTGTGGTTCAAAGATACTAAGCTGCCAGACTCATATTCCAGGCTGTGCCTCTTTGAAGAACCAGCTTGAACTGATTGTTCTTCAGCTTTTCACATAAATTACAGAACATGAGGCCCACAGCTTTGCCCCAAGTTGTCAACAGGTTTTAATTGTCTCTGCTTTTCCGTACACACAGATGGCTATGCTAAGCTGCTCTGAGCAGACCTCTGCTTGTCTCCAGTAAGAACAAATCAGACACAACAAATGAAAATCCACTTGAAAAGAAATTTATAACAAAGTCCAAAATAGCTGCTTCCCCCCCACCCCGGAGGTAAGTGCTACATGAAGAAAAACAGGAGAAGGAACTGTGAAAGAATAGAGGTGAGAGGGTTTTTTTTTAAAGCATAATGTGAATTTGTGAAAAGAAATATAAGAATGGCCAAGAAAACTAAGTGAAATCAATCAAGATGCCTGAATGCAGCACTGTGTCAGACGCATCCCTCATGGTGGTTAGAAATTTGGCACGGCACATCTGTAGATGACAATGTCATGTCACAATGCCAAAAAGCAAGACACTAATTTAGATGATTTTAGAAAAACGAGAGATTCTTTTTACTGATGATGGCCATAACAGGCCATCAGCTTCAGGTTTCTTTGTCCAAGGTCATTAAGATCTACTACAAATGACCAAACAGATCACATATGAGAATCTGTCTTTAAAAACAGTAGGGCACTCAAAACTAAGATGTACACAAAGCTGTATAAAAACATATTTTGCAAACTAATTGAAAACTATAATTTTATAAATGCGTTTGAAGGGAGGTACCCAAGAATTTATGAGTAATTAAGTTAAAATCCTAGTAACAAAATATAGGATGTCTCCTCATGAGTCATTGGTTAGGGAGCCTCCACAGGACCCCAAATAATGTTATTGCTCTAGGTTTCCCACAGACTAAATTATAAGATTCTATTGCCAAAGATTCTGGTACCAGGACATAAAGAAATCAAGCTGGAACTAAGCTGGGAGCTGCCTCCCTACTGGCTAAGTGTCATAGCAGCAGAAGGTACTGTGGAGACTGCAGGGAAAGAAAAGTCGTCAACTGTCTTAGCTGGCTAGGAACCCTGAGAGCTATAACACTGAGCTATCAGGCAAGGCACACATTCGTATAAGTAGCATTACTGTTATGGGAATAACCAACCACTTTCTAATTGGATTTGAAGCTTGTACAGGAGAGAGTTCACACTGATAGTAAACATGGTTTTAAAAAAATGGCTGGAGAAGCCATAGGTCTTAGTGGAAGAATCTACTATTATTCCTTTGCTAAACTTACATATTGTCTAATTGCCTTCTACATATTCATGTTTATACCCATAGATTCATGCTGCTTTCTACAAGTCAAGTTTCCATCTTCAGTTGGCAGTGGTAATACAGAGACTCATAACTGGTCCCAGTGCAAAGAATAAGTGTGATAAGTACTTAGCCCTAAAATGAGCATCAACATACTTCCTCCAAGGTGCAAAGAACACCACAGAAGGACAGAAAAAATATCAAAGCCAAAGGAAGGGAATGGATGCTATAAAACACTATCTTCTATACATGACTCAGCTAACTCATCTGGGGAACCCATGATCTCTAGGCAACCTTGGTTACCCACAAAAGAGCATACCCATCAAGATTCCATTACATGGATTTGATGACTGAATATGGGAAGGATTCCCAGGTGGAGCAGTCTCTAGATTGTCCTTCCTTCAGTCTCTGCTCCATAGTTTGTCTCTGAAAATCCTTCCATGGGTATTTTGTTCGCCCTTTTAAGAAGGAACAAAGTATCCACATTTTGGTCTTCCTTCTTCTTAAGTTTCTTGTGGTTTGTGGGTTGTTCTTCCTGTATTCCGATCTTCTAGGCTAATATCCACTTATCAGAGAATGCATACCATGTGTGTTCTTTTGTGATTGGGTTACCTCACTCAGGATGATATTCATCAAATCCAGACACTATTGTGATTATCAGCAAGTGCTGGCTGACAGGAGCCTGATATAGCTATCTCCTGAGAGGCTCTGACAGTACCCAACTAATACAGAAGTAGAAGCTCACAGCCATCCATTGGACTGAGTACAGGGTCCCCAATGAAGGAGCTAGAGAAAGGACCCAAGGAGCTGAAGGGTTTGCAGCCCCTTAGCACGAACAACAATATGAACTAACTAGTACCCTCAAAGCTCCCAGGGACTAAAACTCCAACCAAAGAGTACACATAGGAGACTCATGGCTCCAGCAGCATGTGTATAGCAGAGGATGGCCAAGTCGGTCATGAATGGGAGGAGAGGCCCTTGGTCCTGTGAAGGTTCTATGCCCCAGTGTAGGGAAATGCCAGGGCCAGGAAGTGGGAAAGGGTGGGGTGGTGAGCAGAGGATTGTTTTAGTGTTTGGGTTTTGGGGGGGGGGGTTCTTATTTTATTATTTTTCTTTTTTCTTTTGGAGGGGAACCTGGGAAAGGAGATATTGTAAATAAAGAGAACATCTAATAAAAAAAATAAAAAGATTCCATTACAGGTGGAGAAGAGCTAATAAAGCCCCACCCCTCCCTCATGACTTATGGTCTATGTTACTAGAGATGGGGAGCCTTCAGTGGTGTGGTCTCTGGCAGGTTTTTCTTATGCAAGTGAATAACTCCATATATATACATACTCATTTAAGCATCCATAACTAAATGCTACAAGTCACAAAAAAAAACCCATAAAAGTAGAAGGTGAATATCTGGAACCAAACACGTGAACTGGACACCATTTGTATGACTGCACAGAATGTAAAGATAATAATAATACAAGATGAAGTGTATACATGGTCCAGATGTAAAGGCATTTTATGTGATGAAAGGAATTAATAAATTATACTCTGTAAAGTCTGCACACAATTATATTTTTGCCAAACATGTGAGAGATTTCTATGGTTTCTGTACATTCTATCCAAATGCAGCATAATTATAAATGTAGTGGCTAAATGATAAATTTTGATTACTTATTGTTTTAGTAGATATATACACATAAGAACATACATGCATATACTCATACATACATATGCATGCATACATACATATGCATTCAAACACATAAACACATATACATATGCACACATATACATATTTACATATACAAATACACACACATATAAAATTGGTCCCTTTTGTTTAAATTTTTATGCAATATATATTAATAATGCCATAATGCTTATCTCAACATCTGAATTTTAACTTTGTATGCATTGCATGTTAATCTTATTTTTCCTACCTGATTGTAAAGATCACCCTACATGATGACTAAAGTTTCACAATATTACAATTCTACTTCCCTTGTCCACTAAATGCCAATATGTATTTAGATATGTTTCTAGACTTTCCAGTTTGTTTACTTCCCATTTGGCAATGTAACAATGCTGGACTGTTTCAATATTGGAAGTTTTATAGTATATTTTGAGATCAGAGAAGAAAGATCCTTATTTTTTAAGAAATCTGACTATTCATACCTGTATTTTTCACACATTCATCTTTCACATTTTGTGTATGCATGCCATGGTACACATGTGGAGGTCAAAGGACAACTTTTGAGAGTCTCTCTTTCCACCCTATGAGTCCCAGGAGTCAAACGCAGATCCTCAGACTTAGTTGCAATTGCCTTTACCCACTGAACCATCTCTCTAGTCATACATATTATTTCTAATTGACTTTTATAGTTAAAAGATTGCTGGGATTATATTGCTCTTATGAATTAAGGGTAATGAAGTTCTTCTTGGAAGAACTTTATGAAGTTGAGTTATTCTGCACATCAACAATTCCTGCTTTCCACATTACAGTTATTTACTGAATGGAGGAGCAGCAAAAACCCTTTGAAGGCGCCTGGGATGCCAGGCTCCTGCTGCTGAGTGTGCAGAGCTTTCATTAGAATGACTTAAAGCCTAGCTTCAGCTTAATGCTCTGTTCTCATTTTTGTAAAGATATTCAGGAACTTTAGACTTCGCTGCAGGCCCCATTTGCATGCCCCAGGCTGAACTATAACTAAATGAGTCACTCTCGTGTGGAATAAATATCATCTAATAATGTTTTGACCTCCAAGTGCTCTGAAATTAGTTAAATACATTTACACAACCTGAAACACAGCTCTGCTCATCTAGAAACAGCAGGAGGCATCACTCCGGGAAAACAGCATATGAAATTATCTAGTTTGGAATCACTTCAGAAAATAACCACTGTTGATTTGCATGTGACAATTCACTTTGAAGGATTTCAAATTTATTTGACAACTGATGGCCTTGGTGGCTTGCATTATTGATTTTTTTTATTGATTATCCTCACTCTGCAATGATTATATTATCTCATTTTTTTAAACTTGTGTATTTTATAGGTGATTGCTAGAAGGACATGGTCAGTTGTTAAAGAACTAATTCTTTTAGGGTGGCGCCATGAGTCCATCAAGGAGTTGAGACTAAAGGAAGCCCTGTGTCAGCACATGAGTGAGCTAGACCACCTAGAGACATTGAAGAGAGCATAGGTCAGAAGAACAGCCCCTAAACACTGGCTGGTCCCAACCTGTGCACAGTTCTGCAGTGGGCTTAAGATTATCAACAATTAATTCTCCTGAACTCACTACTAACCCACAGAACACTATACTATGAAAACAACAATACGCTTAATTAGTGAGGTGGTTTGAATAAGAATTCCTCATATAGCTGAATGCTTAGTCACCAGGGAGTGTCGCCATTTGAAAGAATTAGAAGGATTAAGAGGTATGGCCTTGTTGGGAAAGTATGTCACTATAGGTGGGCTTTGAGGTTTCAAAATCCCATACCAAGTCCAGACCCTCTCTCTCTCTCTCTCTCTCTCTCTCTCTCTCTCTCTCTCTCTGCTTATGGATCCCTGCTTTTGGTCCAGTGCCTGCCTGCATGCCACCATGCTCCCTGCCATGATGGTAATAGACTGAATCCTTGAAACTGTACACAATCTCTCAATTAAATGGTTTTTAATATAAGAACTGCCTTGTCATGATGTCTCTTTGCAGCAATAGAATAGTCACTAAAATAATTAGAGCGTGTCTTTCAATCAGCCTGCAGTTTTGTCTTAATGTTCATAAATTTGAACTTGTTGAAAAAGTGTTGTTTCTGCTCATATAGTCCATGAACACTTCAGACCAGAATCTCCTGGGCATTTGTTTAAAATGTGTATCTTGAGGGAAGCAGGCAAACTGCAGGTCTCCATCTTTCCTTCATCTCTGCTAAATCTAATTCCCTGGTCACGTGCCCAGCTCTGTAGGAAACCACATGCTGTGCCCCCGACCCTCATCTCTAAGGGATTACACAGTCCTGCCCCTTCAACCTCTCTTCTCCACACTCATCTAAAACAGGAAAATGGTTGTCTCTATGTAAATGCTGGGGACTATGACCTAACTGAGGACTGAGGACGCCTGAGAGACCAAGGATGGCTGGTGCAGACAATGCCAGCCTATTGGGAACTGCTGTTTAGAAGAGATGCTTTCTTGGGACCAATGGAACGCAGGTAGAAGATATTAAAGGAGCCTGCAGCAGTGTTCAGAGAGTGTTTTTTGTTTTGTTTTGTTTTGTTTTGTTTTGTTTTTTGTGGCTTCAGTGTCCATGTCATTAATTTGGCATCACCTCACCTCCACCCCCTAAGGAGTGGAGGGTCGGGCTGTGAGCAGTCCTGGACACAGGCAATGCTTATCAATTTATCCTAGCCCCCAACTACAGCAGGTATTCCCTGCAAACCCCCCAGGCCACTCTTGGTCGGGAAAGCAGGAATACTAACTGCAAATCTTCACCTCTCCCTCCTGTCCTCCAAATCCAATCCCCAGTCTCATCCCCCAGCTCTGTAGCAGACTTCCTGCTGTGGCCTCTCCTCTTTACCCTAATTCCAGGGGGACAAGGAAGATCCTTTGGAATACCCTGCTTTCCTCATTCCCATGAAGCCCCACCTTAGCCCTCTCCCCACCTAACCCATCCTTATTCCTAAGTGCAGCTACTAATACCTGGAAATATATTTTACTCTTAGTTAGGGTTTCTATTGCTGTAATGAAACACCATGACCAAAAAGCAAGCTGTGATGGAAAAAGACCATTTGGCTTATACTTCCATATTCCTAGTCTTCTGGACAAAAACCCAAACAGGGCAGGAACCTGAAGGCAGGAGCTAACACAGAGGCCATAAGGAGGTGCTGCTTACCAGCTTGTTCATCATGGATTGCTTATAAAAGCCCAAGACTACCAACCCAGGAATAAAACCACCCACAATGGGTTGGGCTTTCCCCCATCAATCACTAATTAAGAAAATGTCTTACCAGCCAGGCAAGAGTGATGCAAGCATCTAATCCCAGCACTTGGGAGGCAGAGACAGGCAGATCTCTGAGTTTGAGGCCAGCCTGGTCTACAGAATGAGTTCCAGGACAACTAGGACCACACAGAGAAACCCTGTCTCAAAAAAGAAAAGAAAAGAAAATGCCTTACAGCTCAACTGGGGGCATCTTCTCCATTGAGGTTCCCTCCTTTCAGATATCTTTAGTTTGGGTGTCAAGTTGACATAATACTGTCCTGGAAGAATTCTCTTCCAGGCAACACATAGCCACAACACTCTTCTAAGAACCAGAGAGGACGATAGAACCAAGGAACATAACACCCAGCCAAGAAGGACAAGAGCAGATATTAGGAACCAGAATTACAACCTCCCCAATCTCAGATGTCTAGACATCAACACACAAACACAATCAATAGTAGCCAGGGCAACATGTCTCGACTAAAGCCCAGCAACTCCAGGACATCAAGGCTCTGGGAATTGCAACACAGCTAAAGTACAAGACAAAAACCTTAAAATAGTCATTATGGATAGGCTTCAGGAAGTGCAGGGGAGTCACAGGACTGCAGAGACAGGAATCTCTCAGCTTCCGAGGGAC
>JADRCD010237824.1:14140-68097 GCA_019843815.1 Montemys delectorum | reverse complement strand
AACCCTTCAGCTCCATAGAACCTTTCTCTAACTCCTTCATTGGGGACAGTGTACTCAGTTCAATGAATGGCTGTGAGCCTCTACATCTGTATTAGTCAGGTATTGTAAGAGCCTCTCAGGAGATAGCTATATGCTTGTCCTTCCTTCAGTCTCTGCTCCATAGTTAATCTCTGCCACTCTTTCTGTGTGTGTTTGGTTCCCCTTTTTAAGAAGGAATGAAATGTCCACATTTTGGTCTTCCTTCTTCTTAAGTTTCTTGTGGTTTGTGGGTCATTCTTCCTATATTCCAAACTTCTGGGCTAATAACCACTTATCAGAGAATGCATACCATGTGTGATCTTTTGTGATTGGGTTACCTCACTCAGGCTGATACTCTCCAGATCCATCCATTTCCCTAAGCTGGAGATAGTACCATTATCTGCCTATTTCGATGCCCTTTCTTCAACATTATGCTTTCTTTGTACCTTTTAAGTTCCAAAGAAATTCACCTGACATTGGGAAGATAAGAAGATATTAAAATTTTTAGCTCATTGTAATTGCACTTATGTAATTCTATTCTCATAACTACTTGAAATAATTCTTTTTGTTATTATTTTAAAATACATACAAAACTAGGAAAATCTATTTTTAGTCCCTATAAAGAGAAACAAAAACAAGCAAACTGGCAATCTTAGCAGGTGGGTAATTAAAAGCAAACAAGACCAAGTGATCTGGGAGCTGGCATGCACAGCCAGAGGTCCTGAGAGTGTGTATTCTGTTTGGGAGATTAAATGCCCTTGAACTTTTAGCAGCAGCTGATTGGACTGACTCTAGCTCGTTTCTCCTCTGAAGTCTGATGTGCTTCCTCTGCCATTTTCCTGGTCTATGAGAAGAGAGGGCATGAGGTGGAATGTGACTTTGATGGCCACCAGTAATGATGAGGTATTAGATCTATTTAGTACATCACTTCTCTACGGTATCAGATATTAAGCACTGATGTGGTTGCTTTAAGCTATAAGGACTTTGATACCATCATGTGATCATTTTTCTATCCCTAGCACTCTCAATAGAACCTGGTTTCTGGTAAGTTCTCAGTGGCTAAAGCAGAGAACCCTACAAGGTGGGGTGCCCTTGGTTAAGAACCCCCATATGGACCGCTTAAATTTAAAATGCACTAATATAATCCAAACAAAAGCATGTTTGGCATGTGTTTGATATAAGAAAACTACCATTGCTGGCTGTTATGGGTCATGCCTGTAATCCCAGCACTTGGAAGGCAGAGCCAGCTGGATCTCTATGAGTTTGAGGCTAGCCTACTTAACATAGCATGTTCTAAGACAGCAGGACTACACTGAAAGACCTGGTCTCCACAAACAAAGGAAGAAAAGAAAACCTCATCATTTTGGAAACAAACTGGAGAAGAAAATTAAATTGACCTAATTTTACTCCAAGTACATTTGCACAGAATAAAGTAAACAGTACAATTTGTAATGAAAAAGGAAGTAAGCAAAAAAGAATCCAAGGCAGAGTGAGATCATAGCCAGAAAGCCAAGTTATTTCTCAAAACGATTATTTCTGGTATGACCTTCTCTTCAAGCTAACTGATGAGACAATCACTTGCTTCCTCTAGAACAGCAACACGCAGCTTTCTAGGGCTTATTTATAACCTCCTGTGAAGAGCAGGCAGTGAAGAAGAAAGCTTAATTATGCATTTTCCATCCAGTGCTTCCATGTGGCCAGGAAGAAATATTATCCCACTTGTATCATAGTATCTTTTCCATCTGAGCAAACATACCTGGCTTGAGCCCGATGCCGGAAGTCTATTTGGTAGTTTCTTGTATAGGGCGAAACCCAGAGCCTCTTGCAGAGTCAGTTAGTGGCCATCAGTGGGATCTCTGTTAGCTCATTTTCCATTAGGGAGATGAATTTCTTTTCCAAAGCTGTGGTCTAGGAGAGTTGCCAAGCAGCTACAGTTAAAAGAAAAAATACACAAAACCCAGCAAACAGCTCGATTCTTTCATGTGGCCCTCTCTCCCTTTGTGCTCATTAAGCTAGCTGCTGGCTGACCAGTTCTGAAATACAGTCCATGAGTTCCTATGCCTTGGGCTGTTTCTGAGCCCTTGGAACCTTAGTGAAAGCTTGATTTCAAGAAGTTGACTACTCGGCACTCGAAGGGTGGCCATCCAAGATGGAATTGAGAAACTCTAGAAGTTTATCAAAGGATTTTTCAGCTCTACTTTTCTGAGGTTGGCAAAGCATTTGCAAAGGTTCTGTGTCCCTAGCAGAAAAGAACATCATGAAGTCCTTGTGTTTCAGAGCATCCTGTGGCTCTTTGACAGGATCTGTAGTGTGCCTTAAAACTCTTAATGTGTTTTGTGCAGCTCTCTGGCTGCACTAATATGAGTAAGCAGAGAGTAGAATTTGGCACCTCTTTGCTTTGCTCTGTGTCTTACAGTGGGCACAAGTCCTGCAGACCAGCACAAACGATGTGCCCACCCAGACAATGAAAGTCATTTTTCTTTTATAATGCCTTGAGAGCTTGAATTTGAATTGAGTCCCTGAAGAAGCATTTGTTGTTTTGTTTTTTCTTTATTACAGGAATGAGACACTGTCCCCAGGTAGCTTTGGCAGTCTCCAAAATGACCTTTGTATCATGGAGACCTTTCAGATGATTGAATTGAATCGACTGATTCTAAATGTTACACCATTAGTGAAAAATGTCCAAGAATCACTTTAGGGACCTGGAAACAGTAGTTTAATGTCAGTCTGCTCATCCTAAGGCCACTGGGACGACTCTGCCATGGTATCATGGATTCTTTCCATGTGGAAAGTTCTAGTGGAAAAGTGACTGCCAAGGTCAACACGGCAATGGCCATCTCTTTCCTAGTGCATTTCCCCTCCGTTGCTGCTGCCCAAGGGGGCCACATGCTCCCATGGCTGACCTTTGAGTCCCAGGAGCTTCTCATTGTCTGGCCTTTGCAGCTTCTCTTTCTGCTTCAGTTTCCTCTGTGCAAGTTTTCATTTAAACTATGCTGACTGAAAGGAGTGATGATCAGCTCCACGCTGCAGAAGCAAACCATTAGTTGAAGTCCCAGGACTATGTCAGAACCAACAGGCCAAACATCTCCTTTTAGCTGAGGGAGTTGTCCCTAAGACAGGTTAGAGCCATTTGATATTAACTGGGAGAGTTTGTTGAACTGTAGCCATGAGTGAGACAGCAGCTGAAGCGCTGACATTGAGGGTAGCCCTGCTCAGTTCCATGCCAGCAGAGCAGTGATGTATGTAGCACCATACACAAGGCTAGCATGTTCGGATAAAGCAGACTAGGGTGTGGACAGTCACAGTTTCTCCGTCTTCACACGCCTGCAGAAAGTATGAAGTGGCTTATCAAGCCCTTCAGTGAGAGCTGTCAAGTTCAAAAACCCTTTCCTCCAGTGTTTACTTTTGAGGGGAGAATGGTATATGTACCGATGGTGGGTGGAGTTAAAGGAACTATAGAGAGGGACATGTCCAGTAAAGGGAGTCTTGACCAGTGTGATGTCATGGGTGTGGATGGAGGAGAGAGGGTTTGTGGAGCGGGATGTAACTCCTCTGCATTGCACAGGACTCGAGAATAATATATGCTATGGCTCCTGGTCACCTGAGACTCTCATGTGGAACACTTCTACATAGTCATAGGAAGTGGTGGGAAAAAGAGAGATTCTTGTTTGAGCCGGAACTTTACTTTGTGACTCTGTTCTAGATCGTGCAGGTCAGGACTTGTCTGTAGCAGTGATTAACAGTCTGAAAGCTGGGTATGATTTACCTTTAAAAATAAGTGGGAACTAGTTTCATAATTATTCATAGAGTATTATTGCTCAGATTCATAATTATTGAGGATGTTTTCCTTTCCTGGGAGAGAAAGAGTCTCTGTATTGTGAATAATCTTCACTTTATCTTGTCTATCTCCTAGCTCAGAATAGGAACCTGTTGGTATTAATCAGCATGACATTACCACTTACCAATTGTGCTTTGTGCTTTTATAGTTCTTATTTTGCCCCTGAATTGTTAATAGGAAAGAAGGCAAGTATAGACAAAGAAAATCTACGTAATATCCCTATCTGTGCTGAATATAAAATAATACTGTGTTTTAAATGCTTCTCGGCATACAGCAGTTCCTGGGGGCAAAAGCCAGTGGACTACAGGTCACATGTGTCACCAACAGTCTGTAGACATTGGGCTTCTAGAGCGCCAAAAACAATCATCTATTGCCTGCATGTCAGATATGTAGACGTTGTGGGCAAGTCTGACTGTCTGGCTTTCCCTGAGCACTTGGAAGCCTTGGGACATTGATTCTGTATTCTGTGTCGACTGATGTTCTCTCTGGTACCTCTCTAGTTAGCTCATTAGATGGGCTTGCTGTTCCACACAGCTGTTTCCATAGGTACTGGCTGCTTTCTTTCTGTATGTGTTTGCAGTCACTGCATCTAGCTAGGTACTAGGTCAGAGATAGACAAAGTGATGGATCTTGTTATCGTTTCATGTTATCTATCACCACACTGTATATTGTAATGTAAAATGTGGAATGTACTTCCTTTGATTTGAATATTTCTCTTTATTTCTGAGACATTTTGACACTTTCATATGTCTATAGAATAGCTGTCAGTATATTTGCCCCATTAGCCTCCACTATTTCCATTTTCTCTGCATTTTTTCTTCTTCCCACCTACATACCAACAGAGAAAAAGATGGCCCTTCCTGTAGTAACCAGTAATAGTCATTAGCTATTCAGGAAGGGAGATGCTCCTCTAACCAGGATGGGAAGTTGGAACACCCAATCTTGGTACACATAGCTGCTATGTGCTCATGGTTAAAATGGTAATGCCATTTCACAACACTCTTCCCTATCCTCCAGCGTTGGGGACATTTCAGTGCTTCTTTTGTTATGGAGATGGTAAGCACAAGCCATAGGAAAAGTTTTAAAAAGCTGTCTTAAGAGAAAGGGGAAGGAAAAAACAAGATTGTTTTAATTAGAAGTGCTTTTTCATTTTGAGGAGCGTTTGTCTTTCCAGGCTTCTTATCTGCCATTCCTGTCGGTAAGGTACCCTGAAATCCATGTCTGACCTTTACTGGTTTCCCCTACATGTACAGAATGTGGATGCCTGGCTAAGGCTGCTTTGGTGTGAACAGTGACTGCCACCTATAAAACATGTGACCTAGTCTCTCGAGAGCTTCTCTGTGCCTTGATTTTGATCTACTCACCAATGATGTGGTGAACCTTAGAGCAACTACCTTGGAAGATTGTCTTGATGATAACATGGAATAATTTAGATATCAGATACTCAGAATATAATTTTAAAGCGAGCTATTATTACTTTGTAAACAGTTTAACATGTCATTTCGTTTTAGAGCAAATTAAATTTTATTCCACAGTACCAGGGGTAGGTAAAACTCAGAGCCTGACACATGCTTAAGAAAGAATCTCGTTGAGTTGTTACTGGAGTTCGAAGCCTCAGGCCTGGGGCCTGGGTAACCCCTGACAACCCTGACTCAGCTCAGAATGTCATGGCTTCTGTCAGGGTCATTATAAGGCTACAACCTCAGCTCCAATCCTGTTTTTGATTTGGCTGACATTCTCATGCAGCGTTAGGGCTACGTTTGGTGTGTCTGTGTTACCTGTCTGAAAGACCTGAGGTTTGGGGCTTGACGTGATCCTGAGGTGACTTATCTTTTGGGATAAGAGATCTATTAGAAGATCTATTAATAGCCCAGAATGACAGCATGGCAGGGGCTCTTGGGGCAGCTTAGGCCCCTGAGGCAGAGTTGGGGAGGTCCAGTCTTAAGGGTTTCTGAGCAAGGGAGAAGTTCTATGCTGTCTTGCTGGTTACTAGTCCATAGTGTGATAGCTGATTACATTCAGGCCTTTTCTGACTCCTGAAGACCAAAAAAAAGAGTTACTGTGTGTGTGTGTGTGTGTGTGTGTGTGTGTGTGTTTTGCAGTTTAGGGAAGTAACATGTGACCTTGAAGGTGAGGCCATAGATAGGAGAATGTGTCTGAGTATGGAGAGAGACTGCAGTGGGCTGGACCTGAGCAGCCTCTGGTGCCAGCTCCAGCACTGTGAGCAGCGGTCTGCAGCATTCTGCCTCAGCAGCTGCCTTCCTAGTCAGGCCTGGAGCTTAAAAGTTGCATCTTGGATCTTCAACCCTTCTTGATAAAATGAAGGAAGTCCTCTCTGGAGAGTACAGGTGTTGCGGCAGTGACTGAGCCCTGTGGCAGAAGGATTCCTTCACAAGTGCTTCTTGAAGAAATGAGCTTGATGAAGATGAATGTAATTGTGCATTTTTCGATTCCTAATTCCACTAATTCGTGAAGCCTTTCTAACTAGCTGTAGAGCTTTGGCCAAAAGACACACAAAATACTAACTGATTGACATAGGAATGTACTTTGTCTTTGATATATGTCATGGTTTATAATTTGAATGTTTTCTTTTTTCTTCCTTCCTTCCTTCCTTCCTTCCTTCCTTTCTTTCTTTTTTTGGTTGGGGAGGAGGTGTTAAATTTAACCAGTTTGGAAGACAGAAAAGCAAGTAAACTGCCACAGATTAAAAAGATTCCTTAAGCAAATGTGTTTTGATCACTGTACATGAGATGGAGCATTAAGCTTGGGAAGATGCTCTTAACAGAGATTTAAGATCTTGTCCTTCCATCTTCCTGTTTATTTTTCCAGAAAGATAAACAATTCTAAGTGGAAAAAAATAAAACTGATGTCATAAGAACTATGTCTCTGATTTGAATTAGACTTTCTTGCACAAGGGATCTCATATTGCTGAGCAACCGCTGTCCTTGTGAGGAAGTGGGAGGCAGCTCACTCTGGTAAACGAAGATGGAGTGCGGTGTGCCACATTTCAAGAAAGTGTCCTCTTAAATGATTGCAAAAACACAAATCTATCTCAGCTCTAGGCCTTTCCATGTGGACGATCTTGTAAATTGTGTCTGGCCTCTGTTGTTACTGCTGTTGAATTCATTCCCTCTCGGTCGATGCTCGTTAGGTGGGTGTTTTCCTTTTATCTGATTGCTGTAGAAACCCAAGTTATTTCTCCTGAGGCGAGAAGTGTTTTCTGGGGCTGGTTCATCCTGAAGTGCCCAGCAGCCTTTCCCGAAGAGAGAGCCTGTTGATAGTTTCAGTGCCCTGTCGTGTCAGAGCAAGCTGGCCTGAACCAAGTAGAGCTGTAGCGTTTGATCACCAAAAGGAAGGGACCTTCAGAGCAGCATTCAGACCTTAATTACTAACTCTTACCATATAGTTTGTGCAGTGGCTCTTTCTCTGTCTCCAGCCTGCTGCATTTCTGCTCATCCTGCCTAAGAGTTTGTCTTGTCAACTGTGATTAAACAAGAAGCAACAGGCAAACGACAGACAGTTGTCACCACCTCTGCATGCCTCCAGGAAAACAAATGCAAGTCAGAGATGAGAGGGAAGACTTTGAAGACACTGTTCTGTTAATCGAGGCTGTTGGAGCAGTGCCTTAGAGAAAATGCTGCACTCCTGGCCTTCTCATTCCAGGTTGATGTCCCCTTTTCTGAGTAACCTTACATACACACAGACCAGAGACATGGGCTTCCCGCCTTGCATTAGAGCAGTCTATACAGTATTTATCATTATTATTTTTTTTTTTTTTTAAAAAAACTGCTTTAATTAAGCTTCAGGGTCAAAGATTTCAGATATTCCTGGGACCAGTTAATTGAGTTAGCTAATTATTATAAAAGTAGGTAGGATTTATAATGGTTTTATTATCCGAGGTCATGATTTAGGAATTGGTTTCTTCCTAATTTGTAGGTACTTATTAAGAGCTGTTTGGCCTAATCCTTTACCTTGCCATACAAAGAGAAAATTTTACATTACTAAATGAAAGTTAGGTTTTTTCAGTCCAACCCACAAATCTTTGTAATCTGTAACGGGATGATAAGATTATAAGATTCTATAATTATAACAAAGCTGTAATGTTTTCTTTCCATGGAAAATGTAATCCCAAGTCATAATACTGAATGCAGCTTCCCACACAGCTCAAGCATTAACAAAAAGAATAACTCAGCTTTTCCCATTGTGAACTGTTAGGGGAAGTTTTCTTTGTTCCCACCAGTCAGAGTAGTGTGAGGTGTTCTAATTTGCTCTCCTCTTTCACATGGTGAAGAGAGGACTCACGTGGGCCCTCCTCTGACAGAGATGGCATCAGGAATCAGCTTGTGCTGACTTCTTGCGTCACCATCCTATGTTAGGGTTAGGAGTACACTGGTCACCTAGCTATGACAGAAACTGTGTTCTAGCAGCTGGAAACAAAAAGAGGTTCCTACACTGGGATAGAGCGCTATAAAGACAAATCAAGTTAGAGACCCCAAGGGCAGCCCTGAGTCAGATGACTCATGACCAGACATCAGGCAGCACCTCGGTTAGTGTTAGACAGAGATGGCATCAAGAACAGAACAAAAGAGACAAAACTAAAAAGTGGTAAAGTTCACATCCTTGTCCTGTTACAGATTCTACATGGAAAGATTTCAGCATTTCCACTTTGTATAGTTTAGCTTGGCACACAGATGGCTTTTAGTATGTTGAGGCATGGTTCTTCTTAATTTATTCAGAGTTTTATTATAAGAGATGTTTAGTGTAGAAATAACAGCAAAAGTTTTAACAAGAGGAAAAAATTCCAGTTGTAAATTAATTCCTTCCCACATTTGAGGGCTTTATATCCTTTCATATAGTGTGTCATTTAGCATCTTAACATAGCTAATTTTTAATTGTTTTTAAAATTACTGCATGCGCATGCTTATTTGTATTTAGGTGTGTGTGTGTGTGTGTGTGTGTGTGTGTGTGTATGCATGTTCACACGTGCATGGCATACATATGCATATATGGGTGCTTATGCATGTGGAGGCTGAAGCTGGCCTCAGTCCTTCTTCACTTATTTAGTCAGGGTCTCTTGAGGAACCTGGAAATCCCTGTGGGCCAGCCAACTTACTCCTGAAAATCTTTGGTCCCAGTAGCTCTTGATCCTTACAAGCCTATTCTTCCTGTCTCTGCAGGCCAGGACACCCTGTCTCTTCATGGGGACCTGGCTTCTATGTGGTTGCCACACAATCCAAACTCTGGTCTTTGCATTTGTGTGGCGAGTGCTTTGTGTCCTGAACTATATTGATACCAGAGATATAAATGGTCTCTATCCTTGTTTATAACTAAGGCATTCTCAATTTAATGTAACTATATTTAAATACAGACAATACCCATACTGTATTCTTCCTTTGAGAATCTTTATAATGCCTTCTCCCTTCCGGTTATCTTTTTTGTTTCTTTCCATGTAGGGTATTTTTAAAAAGTAGCATTGCCTTTCTTCTGTCATCTGTGTAAAACCAGTCATACTTCCTTCCTAAAACTCAAGCTTTCTTCAAATCGATTCCTAAAACTTTCCCAAAGATCAGACAGACCCTGCTTAGGACTCAGCCATTTTTTCATTCATTCAGGTCCAAGTCTACTGTGGGAATGTAATCATTAAAAAAAGTCATGTTTCCTGCCCTTCTAGCCTTTAGTCTTTTAAGTCAGAATACAAATTAAAAAGACAAATTCTAGGGCAATTCTCATGATGCCCTAAAAATTCATGAGCATCAATCATGTTGGAATCCTTCCCCGGCTCCCCTCCCCCCCTTCTCATTAACATCCAGGCAACAGTTAGTTTTCTGAGTTAAAAGTATGATGAAGATGGAGGTGAGTTTTTTCTTCTGACAATGTAATAGTTTATGGCTTTCATCATTGTCCCCAGTGTACAGTAAATAGCATTCTTCTTTCTAGGACTGTAACAGCATAGACAGCTGCCTTCTCATTTTATGAAAAGTCTCTGACAATCCTACCTACACATAGCCTTCATCAGTGGCTAACTTTTACTGGGCCTTTGTGTTTATGTTGACTTGAGAGACTCAGTCATCTTGCTGGTGAAGTAAGATGCTTTAGTAGAAGAACACATCAAATTGGTAGGTTAGAAACATCTAAGACCAAATTTATTTTTTATTGGTACCTGGTTTTATTTTTACTACCCAAGCCTTCTGTTTACTCATCTGTAAAATATGGGCTGGGTAACAGTTAAAGCTCTCATACCAGGTAATTATTGTGTAACAGACCACACCAGATGTGAGTGCACAGATACAATCAGCATTTGTGGTTCTCCAGGAGGCATCTATAGGCCATCTGGGTCCTTCCACTTCTGCGGGTCAGGCCTTCCTGGTTGTGATTGGACCTGCTTTGGCTTCTGCAGTCAGCTAATGGAGTGTCTAGGGCTTGCTGCTGTGCAAGGCCTCTTGCACTCTTGGCTAGCAGATGGCTTGCTACTGAAATGGGGCAAGATTACATTATGCATTTCCTACTGTTCAGCAGGGTCACTTGGGGTCATTCACAAGGGCACTTCTACATGTTTCAAAGGATAAGCAGATATATAGGAGGCCTCTCAAAGTTTGTCAAGTACTACCACATCCTGCTGGCTGAAACAAATCTCAAGGCTCGATCAGATTTAAAAGATGCAGAAATTGACTCCAAAGTCTAATAACAAGATGTGCAGACTGGGAAAGGTGTGGAATCACAATCATTTTGCAAACAATTTACTGTAGGCTCTTTTGGTCTTTACATTTTTCTTAAACCTGTGATCTGATTGGATTTTTGAATATCTATCAGTGAATTTGTCATAGAAAGGAAAACAAAGGAGAAAAATAACCTGTGACTGCATTGAAGACATTTTATATAGTATAAAACTGTATTCATTTCCCAAAGAAACATAAGATAACAGATACCTAAAATGAGTTAGAAATGTGATTAAATAAATAAGCCTCATCTGTTAAAAAATTGAAAACATTTCAGAACCAGCTCCTTTTGGGGACTTGGAGACTTGTAGTAGCTACATGATATAGAAAAGTAAGCATGGGGTGAAATTGCACAGCCTAAATTTTGTATTAGTCAAGGTTCTCTAGAGTTGTGGGGACAGGAAGCAAAAATTTTCCTAGAGGGTCACTAGGAGTAATATTGAGTAGAACTATTCCCTTTTCCACCCCTTGATTCCTGGACCCATGGATCCTGGCTATGGGGTTGTCAGTGAGGAGATCAATGCTAATCAGATGAATTTGTCTTTATAAATCTCTGCTACTTATAAGAAGGTAAACATTATTTTTATTAAGAAGAGAAAGAAACACTTTACTATTGAATAATTAGTCTTAAAATCTTTAGTTTAACAGGACATTTAGGCACATGTCTAAAATCCTGAAAATCTTATGTCAAAGGCAGGAGGATCACCACAAGTTCGAGGCTACCTTAAGGTACATAGTGTGCCCTCAGTCAGCCAGGGCTATGTAGCAAGAACTAGCGTTAAAAGAAAAACAAAATCAACTAACCAAAAACTAAACAAACACATGAAAAATCTTTTATTTTGCTTCAGGGAGGAACTTTATCTTGGGTATGAACTCTCCACTAATTAAACTATTCTCAAAAGAATGTTTTATTGTTTCAAGAGCTCCTACATATTTTAGGCAGATGTTCCTTTGCATAAATCAAATAGGATTATTTTCTACTACCAGGAAAGACTTCTAGCTATATTCCAAAATCAATATTTCCCCTTGTTTTAGTTTCTGGCTTTCTCTGTAGTTCAGTGTGTTACCTGAGGTCCATCTACTGGGCTGTGATTGGGAAAATGTGTGCCACTTCCTTCCTATTCTATAAAATTGCCGTAGTACATTACTTTCATCCTTCTCCCCACCCCCTCCTAGCCCACTGGGTTGGCTGTATCTAGCATGACTTTGGAAGCCATAGGTTGACTTTGAAAGTGCCATTGTGCTTTTGCTTCCCTAAGTGACTGCCTGTAGTAGATAGACCTTCTGTCTATCTATGGAACATCTGCCTTGGACATTAACTAAATGAGACATATCCCTTACACAGGGAATCTGTTTATTTCACAAGTATAGTCTGCCCTACCTAATGTAGCAAACTTGAAAAAAAAAAACAAGGCAGGAAAGCATAATTACATTGATAGGCTGTTGCCTCTGTCCACTACCGTACAAAGCTGACTATCTCTCATGTGAAAGGCTTGAGCTCATTGCTGACATTTCTGCTTCAGGGAGCTCAGAGTTTGTTAGGAAAAGCAGGCTTGTGTACAACGTAAATGAATATATCATAGAGAACTCATTATTCAGGAACTCAAATAAGAGAAAATTCTTTTTCTATGGTAGTTCAGAGTTTGCTAGGCAATTTAGATGTTAAGTAGCTCGCTGTAGATGGGTTAATAACATGGACAAGTGAGTGGTATTGAAAGTTGTTATTATAGATAGCATTAGTTGTCAGTTACTATGTACTAGGCTCAATATCTATCCTTAAATGTAGACTTACTTTAGAAAGTCCATATGGTATTTTTCAAGATAAGGAAACAGAGGCATATATGGTAAGCAGGTAATGGACGTTCCCATATTCTAGGGAGTGACTCACCTGGGCTTTGAAGTCTGATAACCTGAGTTTAGATTGCTAATCATTTAAGTAGTTAGTGCTTAGACCAGCATGTTGGTTATTTAGTTGACTTTCTTGACTAGAACAGAGACTGGCTTACAGATCACAGTGGACATTTGATTGATTTTAGATTAAGTTCTTTCAACTCATAGGCTGAGGTTGCACTCTTGTACTTAGGTGAATACTTTGCCTTCTTCTTATATCACCTTATGTTCCTATAATATTAGTATTCAGTAATCTTTTACATTTTGTGAGTTTCTATAATCACTGAAAAGTAGTATCCATTCAAAAGTCTCAGAGATGGGTTGGCAAGATAGCTCGGTGAGTAGAGTGTTCACTATGCCAACGCAGCATCTGAGTTCAGATCTCCAGGCCCCATGTAAGAAGTTGGCTATGAGATTCCATCTCACACCAGTCAGATTGGCTAGGATAAAGGACTCAGGTGACAGCAGATGCTGGAGAGGTTGTGGAGAAAGAGGAACACTACTTCACTGCTGGTGGGATTGCAAACTGGTACAACCACTCTGGAAATCAGTGTGACGGTTCCTCCGGAAATTGGACATAGTTCTACCAGAGGACCCAGCCATACTACTCCTGGGCATATATCCAGAAGATGCTCCAACATGTAATAGGGACACATGCTCCACCATGTTCATAGCAGCCTTATTTATAATAGCCAGAAGCTGGAAACAACCCAAATGTCCCTCAACAGAGGAATGGATACAGAAAGTGTGGTACATCTACACAATGGAGTACTACTCAGCAATTAAAAACAATGAATTTATGAAATTCTTAGGGAAATGGATGGATCTGGAGAGTATCATCCTGAGTGAGGTAACCTAATCACAAAAGAACACTCATGGTATGCATTCTTTGATAAGTGGTTATTAGCCCAGAAGTTTGGAATACAGGAAGAACGACCCACAAACCACAAGAAACTTAAGAAGAAGGAAGACCAAAAGGTAGACATTTCATTCCTTCTTAAAAAGAGGAATCAAATACCCACAGAAGGAGTTGCAGAGATTAACTATGGAGCAGAGACTGAAGGAAGGACAAGCATATAGCTATCTCCTGAGAGGCTCTGACAATACCTGACTAATACAGATGTAGAGGCTCACAGCCATTCATTGAACTGAGTACATGGTCCCCAGTGAAGGAGTTAGAGAAAGGTTCTATGGAGCTGAAGGGTTTGCAGCCCCTTAGGACGAACAACAATTAGTAACTAGTACCCTCAGAGCTCCCAGGGACTCAACCACCAATCAAGGACTATACATGGTGGGACTGAATGTTCTGGTAGCAGGTGTATAGTAGAGGATCGCAAATTCGATCATCTATAGGAGGAAAGGACCTCGGCCTTGTGAAGGTTTTGTGCCCTGGTGTAGGGGAATGCCAGGGCCAATAAGTGGGAGAGGGTGGGGTGGCAGGCATGGGGAGGGGGGAGGCAACCCTCAGAGCTCCCAGGGACTCAACCACCAATCAAGGACTATAAAAAAAAAAAAAAAAAAAAAAAAAAACAACATGTAAATAAAGAAAATATCTAATTAAAAAAAAAAAGTTGGCTATAAGGACACACTTCTGTAACCCCAACATCAAATCTCATGGGGATGTAGTTAGATGGATCTCTGGAGTTTGCAAGGCACCGAGTCTAGAAAGATCAGCAACCTCTAGGGTCAGAGAGACCCTTTCTTAAGAAATAAGATGGAGAGCTATTTTTGCTGTTTTTGTTTTGTTTTTCTCAAGGCAGGGTTTCTCTGTGTAGCCCTGGCTGTCCTGGAACTCACTCTGTAGACCAGGCTGGCCTCGAACTCAGAAATCCGCCTGCCTCTGCCTCCCAAGTGCTGGGATTAAAGGCATGTGCCACCACTGCCCGGCTTAGGTGGAGAGCTATTAAGAAAGACTCCTAACATGAACTTCTGGTCTGCGCACGTGCGCGCACGCGCACACACACACACACACACACACACACACACACACACATACACACACACACACACACACACACACACACACACACACACGCAGAGACACACAGACACATGCCACTTTCCAGAGGTAACAACTGATCATGTGTTTTCATTCCAAACTGATTTTTATGAATTTTTAGCTGTTTAGAATGTGTAGTATTAACCCTTTTTATGGTAATGGATTGTTAAGTAGTTGTCTGCTGAACATAGACGCAGTACTGCCCCATGTAGAGTTTATGCCCTTGAATTTCTTCCGTCAGAAGCACAGGCCTTGCCCTTCGCATCTACCCTGACATGCTTCCTCAGAGTCATGAAAATTCTTCAAGAGCGTGGATCTTCCAGAGAGAGCCAACAATGGTTTTTGCTGCATTAATTTTGCTCTTCTCTTCTCTAATATTCACACAGTGTGTTTGGTTTGGCAAACATAAATCTTATCTAATCTCTACTTTCTCGGTTTCTTGTTAGGCTCAGTTGGACTGTGGGCAGTACCATTTTTTTTACTGTCAACTACATTGCTTTCTCATTTTTATTGGTATTGGACCCTTTGTCTGAGGTTTATACCATATAGAGTTTCTAGTGGAGATAATTTTAGTTTTCTTTAAGATATTATGACTGTTGTCCCACTTTCCCCCTTTGCCTGTGGTTATTTTTCTTTTGCAGAGAAAGGTGGCTGGGAGTAGATCCCAAGTATCCCATTAGCTGCCTACCGGATACCTTTGACTTTTGAGTCAGGAGGCTAGACAGGCACTAAAGTGTTCTTGGAAATCCTTTCTCCCTGGGGCCTTTTCATCGGGCTAATTCTGCATGTTGTTGCGTTCTGTGAGGGTGGGTTGTGTTCATACTCTTTGGCATGAAAGTAGAGCAGGAAGCAGGCAGTGTCAGCTTACTGGTGTTGGCAGCTCTTCAGTGGGACATTTAGATGTAAATTATGATCCAGGTCAGATCTGCTGCATGTACTACAGAAGGGGCTTGGGAGTCCAACAAGGCTGACAAGGGAGAACTGTGAACCGCAGGCTGCCCCTTTGTTCCTTGAATACAACTGCCTCGAGCCTTCAAGAATGTGTTTAGCAAATATTTTCAATTGTCAGATGTTTATCCTCAATTGTCAGACGTTTATCCTCTTTACCTCAACAATGTTCCCAAGGTCAGGTAGTGCATCTAGAGCCAGAGCTTTTAATTTTCACTTTCCTTTAGCCCTGCTCCCTTTGGAAACTGTCTTGCCCGTGTTCTGTATGACAATACCATAGGGCTTCTGGAAGTCTTGGGTTGGTACAGGAAATGGCATTGTTCATATCCTATGATGGAGCTCAAATCTTAACTTTCCCATTTACCCAGTGAAACTTTCATGAAATTACTTAATCTCTCATCTTTTGATGTCACATCCCAAGTAGAAATGGGAATGTGTACCTTATACAGATGTTTAAGGATTAAACAATGTGGGAAATGTATGTGGACCTGAATGAATATGTATGGTTACCATGAGCACAGCCACGTCAAAGACTTTCATGCTTCAGACACATGGGAAAACCTTCCTGAGAGAAGCTCAGAAGGACAGCAAAGCTTCCCTTTAGTCTGTGTTCTAGTGCTTGTGAATGATTGATCAGCCTGTGTAAGCAATTGATCAATGTGTACAAAACTAGCAACTGTAGCTAAGATGACTGCCACCTGAGATTGCTCTCCTATAGAGGTTGCCCACTGACCTCTTCCTCCTGATATACATGACAGTAGGCTAAGTTTCTGGGTTGCATTGTAGGTGCTGTCCATCAGAGTGAGCACAGCCCACCCCATTCCCCGCTTTTCCCTCTGTGTATCTGTTGCTTTTTACAAGTCTGCTGGTTTCCTCATTGCCCCAGTCAGATTTCTAGAGAGTCAGTCTCTGTTGGACTTGGCAAAACAAGGCACTACGTGGATATCATCAATGCTTTGTCTAGTACATAGTAGCTGCCCATTAAATTCAGATTATGACTATATTTAATGCTTATTACCTGGAATCAAGCCTCAAGACTGGATGATGCTGGCAAAACAAATACTAAGGCTCAAAGACGAACTTTGTTAAAGAAGCTCACAGATTGTGCTATTTAATGATACTACTAATTAATTATTCAATTAGATTTTTATTATGTTGCCATTAGAGTGTTTTCCTTCTTACTATTATTTTCATGAGTCAAAGCGAGCAACTCTGGGCCCCACCTCAGTTGATAGTCAGTGCGGCCTAAAGGGAAGTTTGAGGTTCAGAGGCTGAGTGGTACCTGGATTTACATTCTGGTTTTGCCATCTATTAATTAGTCTTGACCTTTGGAGAGACTCAGTTTCCTTAACCCTAGAATAGAGAGAAGATGGTAATGTTATAATATAAGTAAAACTCAAGTTATCTCTAAATCGAGACAAGAGATGTCAAAATGCAGTCATATACTTTAAAGGTGTGGTCTTCAATATTGATGGTCTCCCAGCAGGGTCCCCTGCTTCTCTCAGCAATCCCATTCATTTCCATCTTCATTGCATAGCTCAGTCTGTATTTGCATGCTTGTTTGCTATGTCTCTCTTCCCTGGTGTTTGCTTTATTTGCCATTCTGCTGGCATACTGTGGGTGCTCAATAAATCTCTGCTAAATGACCAGATGAAAGATAGGACAGCAAGAAAGGGTAGCAGCCAGCAGGGCTGGCTCTCCTCTGTAAGCCTGTACCATCTATTTGTTGCTTCATTTCATATTGCTTTTTCGCATCACCTGTTGTCTTGTTAATTAGCTCTTGTAAAATGCCTAATTATTTTCATATCCCCTCCAATAGGTAGTCAGGCCCTTATGTGCCCACGCCATAGATGGGAGCTCACAGATTGTACAGTGTTTTGCATAGTAATTATTTGTTGAATAAATGACCCAGAAAAAAAGAAGATTCATTCTGGGGGTTTTACTAAAGATTATAACTTTGGGACAATGTCATGAGGTCAGAGTATATTTAGAATGGTCTGTTGTCTCTGTATAATTCTATATATTCTACCCAATACAGTGTAATAATGATCATTGAAATTTACAGAGATGAAGTCAGGGGTCAGCCAGATGGCTCAGTAAGTAAAGGCACTTGCTGCCAGGCTGGATGACCTGGATGGAGTTCAGCCCCCAAGGCAAAGAGAGAACTGACTCCCTCAAGCTATCCACTGAGCTCTACAACACTGTACACATGCACACACACACACACACACACACACACACACACACACAATAAATAAATAAATAGTAAATTCAATCATTTTTGAAAAGAAGGATGAAGCTAGAACAATTCTGCTGTCACTGTCCTCCTCTGTGTGATTGTCTTCAGTGGCTCTGTGTATGGCCCATTGTGACCTGAGTCCATGACTGCACTCCATCCTAAAATGAAGTTGTTGTACAATTGAATTCCTTTCTCAGATTCCTGGTTTGCTCATTACCTTCTTCTTGGCATCCAGTTTCCTGATCCTTTTCTCTCTTTTAGTTATCTCTTCTATTTTTAACTTCTAACTTTACTGTCTGTAGCTTTCCCTACACTCAAGTTCACAATGAATCAGCTGCTTTTGGGTTCAGGGCTCTCCCTATGGATGGCTTCAGTCTACTTGGTGATCATTCTGCTCTGCTTTAGGGTTTGAAAGCCACAACCTTCAGTCTCTCCTGGAATTCACTGCTGAGACCAATCTTTTATTAATTCTTAAAATATTCCCTCTAGAAGTCTGCTTTCTTGCCTACTCCTTCCAGGGAGGTTAAGTAGTTTTAAGTGCTTTCCCCAAAGCCACAGAGGTTATAATTGAGGATTTAAATGTAGAGATTCTGGCTCCCAGCATCATCCAACCTTCGTTAGTGCCTCGTGATGTGTTTTATATGTGCTCACAAACTACCCCCAATAATGGGGGCTGAGGTTTGAATGATTTTTATTTTCCTACGGAGAATGGTGCTGTGACATCTGATCAAATATTGCAATGTAGTCATTGTAGTTTGGATATGTATCTTTTCTTTTTCTTTTTCTTTTCTTTCTTTTTTTTTTTGTTGTTGTTGTTTTTGTTTTTTTTTTTTTTTTGAGGAGTATCTTTTCAAAAGGCTCAACTAGTAGATATTTGGTCCCAGATGATGTTACCTTGTCAAGGTTCTGCTAACTTTAGTAGGTGTCATCTGACCTGGGTTCCTCCAGTGATGAACTATATAGGATATGGAAGTGTAAGCCCAATAAACCTTTTCATTCCTAACGTGCTTTAGTTATGGTGGTCTGTTGTAATAGAACCCCTAAGACACTGTGTAAGAAGTCAGAGAATCCTGTCCTTGGTCCCTTGATGTCTTATCTGTTTTTACTCCAGCAGGAAGTGAAGAACAGCCTCTACCATGCTACTGCTGTGGTGATGCTCAGCCCAAGTGCACTGGCCAAGCACAGACTAAGCCAGGAGCTAGAATAAAACTCACTACCCTTGAGTTATATCTGTCAGAGTACCCATGACAAGGGTGGTGGCGGCAGTGATTAAGGTTAGCTGAAGTTGAAGGACTCCAAGCATACTTCCTTGTTATTGTCAGATGTTTCTATCTGGTCTTCTGCCATAGTTTCTGTTCCTGGGATGACTGCTATGCACAGGCTGTTTTTCCTACCATGTCACTAGCCTCTCCTGGCTAGAAAACAGAAAGGTCACACAGAACTCTGAAACTCCCCTCCACTCCTCCACTGGAGGAACTCTCTGGCGCATCAGCACAATCCCAATGTACATCCTACCTGTCCTTCTTACCAAACATCCAGTGGCCCTCTGTTTTCTGCCAAATGGAATAACAATTATTCCATCTACTTGCCAAGTCCTCCATAATCTAGCCTTACCCCATCTTTCTATCCTCATTTGTCCTATGAAATTTGCCCATTTTTTCCCCTCATTTTAACTCCTCAAATCTAAAATAACCTCTTGGCATTTTTTTCCCAACTAAAACCTACTGAGTCTTGATTCTGTGATGTAGGCTCCTGCAGTCCTTTGGTGGCCTTGGCTCTGGGCTTGTCCTGTGGGTGTCCTCTTCCCTTCTTTCTCCCCCTCTTGTCTCCCACTGCACCCCATCCCCAGTCTCGTGATGTTCTGCCATCTCTCTGCTTATGTGGTGGCGAGGTTTGGCTTCTACACATTTCCTGACCGTCTAGCTATTGTTGCTATCACTGGGCTTATTGTATCAACACTAGTAAAAGTCTAACCATAATAAATGGTTTTAATAAAATAAAATCACCCAAAAAGTTTTGATAGCCAGTACATATTATTTACCATATAGAAGGGGGAAAAGGTGTTTTGAAAACATTTCCTGTAGATCTGATATGAACACTGTTCTTGTTTAACCAAATAATTTAATTATGAAAACCACATAGCCTTTGCAATTTCTAATTAATTCATTGATAACACTTTCTCTGGCCTAGATATAGCTGTTAAAAAGAAAACAAGTTTAAAATGTGTTGGAAATTTGGCTATATTTAATTTGACATTTGAGAACACAATTTTATTGAGCTATAAGAATGGGGGATCCAAAGAACATGTCTTCGCCCCACTCTGACGTTGAAAAGCAAGTTAAAAGATAGGAGTCTTCCCCCACTTAGTAAATGGAGATATTTAGTTTTTAGTCAATTTTCTTTTTGAACTGCTTATCTTTTTAGAAACAATCACCACTAACATTTTCCCACCCTTTCATTCATGTTTTCTATTGTGGCCTTCTTGTTGAAGAGTCCTTCATGCTATAAAATGGTAAATTTCTTCAAAGTGTCATTGTTTGGGGTTGAATTTACAGGTGAACCTATGGTAAAATGTTTGCCCTTGAAATCTGTGTTGGTTGTAGCAATTTTTCTAATAGTGAGATATGGATTGTGAAATGTGATTATGAACCTTGATGCACAACTCAGGTCTCTCTAAATACTGGCTTATTGCTGTACTCACTCAACACAGTTTCTGGTGTTGAGTCTCCAGAACACCATAGTCTCCATGCTATGTGGTGAAGGGGACAATACCACCTCTAATCTTTCTGGTGTATCCTGTTGTCTTCTTGGAGTTTTGTCGGGTTACGATCTTTCCTATTCTTCTAGGTCTTAGAGCCCATGACTCGTCTGTGTTGAATCCTGACCAGATGCTTGGAGATAACACTTTAGCCCTTGCTTTGGCTCTGACATTCAAGTGAGGGCATCTGTGTGAGATTGCCTGTGGTCCCCTCCCTGAGACCTCTTTTCTTATAACCTTTTTGTTCTTTATGATGCTTGGATTCCCCTCCCCACTTCACCCTCATCTCCAAGGAGTTGCATGTCTTTAAACACTGAAAGTAAATTGTAATTAAAACTGTAAAGCAAAATAGCTATTGAAATCAGTTAGTAAGGACATGCAGTTATCATTTAGCTATTTTTAGTGTTTTTTGAGAAGAGTCTGGCTATATAGCTCAAGTTGGCCTCAAACTCACCATCCTCCTGCCTCAGCCTTCTAAGTGCTGAGATTGTTGGTGATGTTAAGAATAGCTTGGTTCTCTCTATATCATTTTTATTCAACACATGTCTTCATATAAGATGTATAAGGCTAGAACTGTGTTTACTGATTAGTGGTGGTGGGAATGAGCAAATCCTAACAGAGAGCATGATTACCCTTTCAAAGCCATTCTCATTTTGTCCTGAGTAGCTTCTATTGAAAACATTTTGGAGAGCCATCTTGGACAGAAATGACAGGCTGCCTGAAACAATAAAAACAATTCTATTTGTGCTATAATGTTTCTGCATGTGCTAATAATGCTTACTAATGTTGCTGGTCTCTGCAACGTGAGCTCTCAGCTTGTCTTGTATAAATGGTGTGGCTGGGCTCTCCCTTGACTAACTTGATCACTGTGTCTTTTGGTGTCTCTGGTGGCCCCCATGTTTCACAGAGCAGCAACCACATTGGTGAGATCAGGATAGCAGCTTCTTTCATATTTTTAGCACCAATCTCTGATGCTTTGCCTCTCTGAGAGAGCCTTGTGTTTCCCAGGAGCTCTGTGAATTGAATTTTTTTCCTTGTTCACTGATTCAGTTTAGAAATGTGTTGGTTCACATTCTCAACCTCAAGCAATCACTGTCCACTCAGGTCACATAAATTACCTTGTTGTTAATTTAGGGCCCGCAAACTTATTTATGCCAATTAATCACTTCCACATTTGGTGTGATTTTTGAATCCCGTATAATAAAGACTTAAATATCACTTGAATATATAAGATATGTAAATGTATGTAGGCAGAAGATAATGATGTGACAGCTTGATGGATGGTAATACCTCTTGCCAAAGATTGTAGAGTGTACAACAAACAGTCTCATGCTATCCCTACGCCATGCTACAAGATCCTCTGTGTTCTGATAACCACAAGTGATTATCTGTCTTAAATGTAAGCAATATGGAAGGGGAGGGAAAGCTGGAATGTGTTTATTCACCTAGCAGTCTCAGAAATACTGAGCATACCAGTTGCCTCGCTAGCTAGATAAGTCAAGTGTTTGGCTGACGACTAGTCATCTTCTTCATGTTAGTCTGGGATATAATTTGTTTTGAAGATGAAACGACAGGCTTATGAATCTTTAACTAGGCTTTTCAAGTCTGGTGGTATGGAAAGCTGCGTTGGGTTAGGTGTTTCGGGCAAGAGAACAGTGGAAATTGTGAACCATTTGCTTGAAATGAGAATGCCTAGGTAGGAATTGTCGGGATGGATGTTTTTGATCGGAAGCAAAACATAAACCCTAAATGTAAATCACCGATTTTCTCCTAGCAGCTTCAAAATAATGCATTACGTTCATGCACAGACTGCGGTATCATTGAGGCCGAAAGGCATTACTAGATCTGGTAATGCGCTGTGACGATTCTCATTATTGCATCTCAGCAGGCTTGGTTTTAGGCAGAATGATGAAGTAGGTGAAATCAGCCTTTGCTAGCTGTGACTTTCTACCAACACGGTTGCCCCTCTCTATGGTCTCCATTTTGACACTGGCCAGCAAGTTTGCTCTTTAGCACATTGACTGTGGGCTATTTGTTATTGTTGTTGTTGAGGTTAATGGTAGGATCTCCCTTTGTGCATTTTATTACTAGTACTCCTGACTCTCATTAATGCATACCTGATCTGTTCCTGCTTCTGGTTGTGTGCTCTGCACATATTCCTTTCTTAACATACACACACACACACACACACACACACACACGCACGCACGTACGCACAGGCAGACAGACAGACAGACAGACAGACAGATAGACACACCCACACCCACATACCCTTTCCTCCCTTGCACTGACCATGAGCTCCACTTTCCATGTTCCTCGCTCTTTTGTATTTCTTTTTCTCCTCCTTCATTTGATATGCACTGTTGAACAAATCCATTGCATATGTGCTAATATTCTATAATTTAAGCTCTTAGATTCTCTAAGAAGTCAGAGAAGTTAAATAGTTTAACCATGGGAATGGTCATGGTTCTAATCAGTCATACCTCTGCTAAATGTTTATCATGTTTAATCCTTACAACTTCTCAAAGGTGAGAATAATGATGTCTAGTGTATAGATGAGATTGAATCAATGTTTATAAGGCTAGAATTCCTAGGACTGGGTTTGAGTCTGGAATTGGCTGCACTCTTACCTCCTCTGCTTAATGGGGGCAAAAGAGGAGACCAGGAAGAGGGAGGAAAAGAGGCATGAGGTGGCTGAAGGGAAAAGGAAGAGGCCTTTTGTTTATCCTTCATTTCACCTGACTTCTGCATTGTCATTGTGACTTTCTAGGGAGACATATTAGTCTTAGCTGCTTATCACAGAAGAAATTTAGGATAAAAGAAGAAACTGTAGATTGCTTATTAGATATATTGCATTGGGGAAACAGGTCTCGGTGACTTCAAGCTTAACTGGTTAAATTTTTAAAAGATGGAAATATCTTTATATTGACAGAAAATAATGCTGCTACCTCATCTTTTTTCATGCCAGGAACCTTTCATTACATAGAATAAGGATCTTTCCCCCTCCTATTAAAAATTTTTTTATCTTCTGTTCACTTAAAAATAAAACTTATTTTCTATTGAACTGAGTGTATTCTCTCACTGTTTTCTGGTTACTTTTCACATTCTTTCTACCTTAGACTAGCTCATTGGAGAGACTCCCAGAAGACTCCTGGAATGGCAGCTTCCCCGCCTGGGTGACCTGTCAAGGATGGACACACTCCCCTGCCCTGGATGCACGCACTCTTCAGGACGTTGGTCTTGATTGTGGGTGTCTGGCTGTCAAGGATCCAGCACAAAACAGATCACGCTCCTAAATCAGCCACTTTGAGGGAATTTAATAAAGGGATCCTTTTAAAGGTGATGCCGGGGCATTATATAGGGAAACAAGAGGAATAATTCAGTTCCCTAGGGCTAGTGGCTACACAGAGCCAGTATTAACCTTTTATCTGAAAGGGCAAGGGGAGAGAGTAATGATCAGAACCTGGAGGCAGAGAGGTTTGCTTTGTGGAAGCTGTGACCTCCTGGGCAGAGCTTAGTGCATGGCAGAGAGGCCAGCCAGCAAGCCAGGCTCCCAGCTTCCCTCCTGAGCTGCACTTTCCTCCATGGCCCCGCTATCCTGCATGCCTGCTCATGAGGTCCATATGGAGTAGTGATAAATGGAAATTCAGAGGGCCTCTCACCATGTACGATAACCACACCCCTGCCAGATGCTAGACGCTCTTCTCTTGGTGACTGTCATTTTCCAAATCAATAGCGTTGAGACCTCAGCCACTCAGACACCAGTGAGTTGAATGTCAAGTGTTCTGTTGACTCTCAGGAGAATTTTTAAGTTGACTTTGACCAAATTAAAAAGATCAACTCTGGCTTGGTTTTTACCTAAGTAAAAGATGAAGGGATCCCCCTCGACCCTGGGTGCCCTACCATTACTTGTGAGATATGACTACTTCTCATATCAGTATTTATAAAAATTGGTAATGCCATTAAAGGACTGAAAAACAAGACATCTCCAGTGTTAGGGAATCCTGAGCCTGGAAGGAGTTTCCTGTTCTCTCTCGTGCTCTCTTCCTTCCTGCTCTCCTTGCTGTCTTCTTCCTTTCCCCCCACCCCTTTTTGTGTACGAGTATATGTGTGTGTATGTTTGTTTGTTTGTTTGTGGTTTTTTTTTAAGAGTGGGGAATCTCTACAGAAGTCCTAGCAGAAATCATCAGAGGGAAGATTTGCTGCTCAGCCCCCCTAACTTTGCCATCAAGTGTAATTGTGGGAAAGACATTCTTTACCAGGTAGAAATCAACTCGCTGTGCTTTTGACAGCTGCTCTAATAACCCACTCAAAAACAAACTTCATCTCTTTCAGACATGTGAAAAAAAGCCATTTTATTTTTCCCTCTGATACTATCTCACTTCGAGGCTAAACATTGCCAGTTTCTCCCACCTGTCCTCATGTGGTAAAGTTAATTTCAAGAGTCATTTGTTGAGCCCTCAACTGTAGGCAAATCTCTTGGTCCAGGTTTCAGGAGGACACACCTGCAGTTTATAGCATGTTGGAGAGAGAAATGTAAATACTACACTTCAAGACAGAAGGTTGAGTGTTGAATAGATGTTTAACATAATTGTAGCCGGGCGGTGGTGGCGCATACCTTTAATCCTAGCACTTGGGAGGCAGAGGCAGGCGGATTTCTGAGTTCGAGGCCAGCCTGGTCTACAGAGTGAGTTCCAGGACAGCCAGGGCTAACACAGAGAAACCCTGTCTGGAAAAAACCAAAACAGAAAACAAACAACAAAAACCAAACTAACCAACCAAACAAACAAAAACTTACATACTTGTAAATCTTTATAGAAATCATGGCTCAAAATGTTGAATGGAGAACAACAAGAGAAAGACTCCAGGGAACTAATCAAAAGCCTTCTCCAGACAGAGACCAACTCATCAGGTAACTCACATCAGTGAGTGTAGTCATCCATCCTACTCTTTTGTTCTGGCTACTTCATCATCCCACGGAGAATTCAGGAAGGACCTTTGTGAAGCCAACATATCTAGCCCAATGGTTGCCAATCAGGAATTGTACACCTCTGTAGCGAAGGTATATTACAATCCCAATGGCTAGGACTGGGCAGGGTCATAGTGATGTGATTTTTTTAAAAAATGTTCATTTAAATAAAAGAATTCTACCACTCCCTCTTTGAACAGTCTTGCTTTGTAGCCCAGATTGGCTTTGATGTTTACTGCATAGCCCTCTGGAAATAAGCCACAGTTTGACTCTTAAGCTACTTCTCAGGACTTTACTATTCCTGTCTAGCAAATAGGGCCAATGTCACACCTCTGAAGAATGAAGAAATAGGGAGAAAAGTAAAGTGATCATGTCTTTCAGAATCATATCTTGTTCTGGTGTTCCACTTAACGTAGCAAAGGCAAACTTCCTGAGAAGGTGGCTTGAATGTAGGAAACAGAACCAAATCGTGGGAATTCTGTTGCTATCGCTGGAAAGTTGTTGTCATCAGATCTGGCCTCTTCAGATCATTTATTTGCATTCTTTCCATCTCCTCTGCCTCGGGGGCTTTTCTTGTTGTCTGACTCTCCACAGAGAAGCACCTGCAGTGGCTTCTTCCCTTTTATATCAAGTGCCAGCAGGTAAGGAGACAGGTTATGCTGAGGCAGACAATGCTCAGAATCTCCTCCGGCTCTGGATGAAAGACAATGGAATTCCCCTGAATGAGTAGGGAGTATTTCATTAAAAAATTGAGTTGCAGAAAACTCTTTTTAATGGAGAGCTTTAAAGAAATATCCTTGCCCTAGCCTAGAACAATATACTTTAAATAATATTTCTATAACCTTTGAATGTGTTATATAATCAGCAACTTAAAGAAGGTAAATGAAAGAGAGATTACAGATTGTCATTTATCTAAATAACTTATCTTAGGGAATTTAATTTCACTGAAGGCTGATGCTATTGACACACTTGTTGTATGTCTCCAAGTCTAGCTGGCAGTCACTGTGAGACAGATGGACAGAGCTGTCATCTTTGACAAGTCCTGTAAATCGTAGCAAACCCAGGGAACGTGGCCCTTAGGAAGATCCATGTATAAATGTTGCTAAAACGATTTGAGCAAAGAACACCTCTGTATATATTAAGTTTGCTCTCTGACTCCTGCTGACATCACTATGTTTATATAAAGTTATTCAGCCAACCAATAGGTATCAAGCCCTTACTATATAGTACTCAGCCTATAGAAATAAAAATACTTTCTTCTACTTATAGGGAGTTTCTAGTTTGGTCCAAGAGGCACAAAGTTAAATATGTGCCCATTCAATAGCTGATTGATCATGTTCAGCTCCCTAGGAGCTAGATACATTGGGAGTTTTGTGCAGACAGATGACCTTCAGTTTTGGGGGCACTCAGATAGTTTGTGATTATTCAAAGAACCATAGCATTGTATGAGAAAATTTCAGTAAAATAGGACCTCAGCTTGTTGTAAGACTAGAAGACCAGAGTAAACATGTCTAGCATTGTTTTCTATTATACAGTGGGCTAAGTGGCCACATGGGAACACATGGAACACTAGGAGAGCTTTGACTAGCTGAGGTGGGTTATATAAGGGCCTTTGGGAGAGGCCTGTCTGCAGCTTTGGAGACAAATGAGCAGTGGGGGTTCTAGGTCTCCAATATCCTCCTCAGGGTGGATGTTCATATCATTCAGCAGATTTCAGGAGAGGAGTATTTGAGAGTGACAGTTTGATTTGCCTCAGTCTGTATCTGAGAGACTTCATTCTGTCTAGGTTAAGATGCCCAGCAAGTACAGAGACACACAGGTCTGGAGTGTAGCATTAAGATCACATAATACAAGGGAAAATGTACATGTAAATAAAGAAAATACCTAATTAAAAAAAAAAGATCACATAATACTTAGATCATGCAGTTCTTAGAGGTGTGGAAACAGAAGGAGAAGGAGAGGGAAGTGGGAACAGAGAAGAAGATCTGGAAATAGAGTTGAAAGCAGCAGCTAGAGAAGGAGGACAGTTTGACAGAATGATGACACAGGAGACACCAAGGTGTGACTGGGTCAGAGATGTCCTGATGTCCAGTTGTAGAAGAGTCGAGCTGGCTGTGGATTTACTGGGAGCTGTGTTTGGCAGAGTTGTCTGAATCACCAGCAGGTATGGTTTCAAGAACCAGTAAGAGAGAGTGCAGAGGAAGATGTACACATTCTTCAGATACAGGAATCACCATTTCTCAATGTCATGTCTCAACACAAACACCCAACCCAACCAAAGGAGAAAAACTATGCACCGAATAACAAAGATATTGTAATAGAATGTGAATGATCACTGGGCAAGGAGGCAAAGGAGTGCTTTAGTTACCACACAGCAGTGTTTGACCCTCCCTGATGTCACATTATCTAAGAAAGTAAGTGGTCACTATGTTCAGAAAATCATTGCATTGTTTCTCTGCTGATTGTTGGCCCACCTTACTTAGGTGATGAATGATCCTTTTGGGATCTGGTGTGATGATGTGCCTTCTACTAGTTGGATTATAAGAAACCCAGTCACCCTTGGGTAAGCCTCGGTTCTTGATGTGGGGTATGGGTAGATAGTATTTGTTGTTAGTTTGTCCCAGCTTTAGAAGGTGGTCATGGTGCGTTTCCAGTGCATTGATTAAGCAATTGAAAAGCCAAACATCATCAACAGAAACTCAAAGATGGCCAGAATGCAGAGGTATCATGTGGGGAGAGAGACTAATTGGTTTAATGGTATTATGATCTAGATTGACTCTTGCTAGTCACTCAGCTTGCAGTGATGTTGATGTTACCTAAGAACATGTTAGCAATGCAGTCTCAAAGTGGCTTCCCAGAACCCTCATCTTGTCAGCCTCAGAGAAGCATTTCTCTAGACTCTGTTTAAATCATCACAGTCAGTTCTCAGTCACCAACCTATGTAGTGCAAATGGTAGTAGTTCTCTATATCAGTTGATACAAGAGAAAGAGAACCAGGAGGATATATTTTTATGAGGTTTAGCATAAGAAATTGACTATTTAAATGAGGAACTGAGTAAGCAAGATCCTCTCTGTAGGATATACACTCAGTAAGATAGATTGGTGTATAGTCCAAAACTCCTGGGCATGAGCCAAAGTTATGTTCCAGAAACATGAATGAAGAAAAATTGTGGGTTCAGATGCTCTTGGGCTCTTGTGGGATGAGAAGAGCCCAGTTCCTTTAAGGGCTCACTTGATTAGATTAGGGCTGGGAAGATGGTGTAACTGATTAGGGACTTACATACAATGCAAACCCTTCTCATAACAGCACCTAGATTAGTGCTGGATTAAATAACAAGGCAAAGTTTATGCATGCTACCTATGTCCTCTGTCTCTTAGCCCAGCCAAGTCAGCATAAAAATTGTATCTTCATTTTTCAGCCAATAGAGACTATGAAATTCTCAGTTTATAAAAGCTGGTTAGTGGTATTTTGATATTCAATCTAGAACTGTGTAGCTTTATATCTCCAGAAAGATAAAGAGTTTTTGCAATGGATTATTGAGTCCAGGCAAGTGAGTGTGGTGAAAACTTGTGCCTCCTGGTGTGTCTTGTGTAGGAGCCTATGGCAAGTAAGGGTACAGGTAAAGAGAAACCCAGATGAGTGGGACTCAAGGGGTTTAGAGCAGGTAGCTGTTTTATTGGCTTGGGCTTTGTTAAAGTAAACTTGATTTATCAAGATTACCGACTTGCACATCTAGATGGAATGTCTTTGCGCCAGGCTTTATAGGTTGTGAGTTAGTTGCTGTCCTTTCTAATCATGTCGCAGATGGAGTTGAAGCCCTATGTGCATGGGCTCCCCTGCCCCCCTTTTCCCTTAGAGATCTTTTTATCCTCAGGGGACAAACCTTCAAAGAGACTTGTAAATGTGTGTTTTCCTAATTTAAAAAAGTTACTTGTTTTTTTTTTCCTCATTGCTGGTATGTATATAATAACAAGATGCCACTGGGCTTCCAGTGTTGCTGTACAGTTTTACTCGAAGAGCATACATTGTTTCAGTTAAGAATGTAGACATATCTGCACCTGATGCAGATGGAGGCAGCCAAAGCCTTCTGAACCTTGCCTGCTAAGTTTGATTTACTCAACATCTTTAATGTTTTCAGACTTTGACTCCGTGTCTGTTTTGTTCTCCTGACCCATGTTTTAACCAAGGTTTAGTTTGCCAGTTTTTCTTCAAAAGGTTTGGTGGTTGCTTTTTAGGCACCCGTGAGTACTCTCCTTTCATCTAAACCTGTGGCTCTTCATGGCTGTCACAGGCTTCATGGCTCCATGGCTCCCAGAAGGGCTGCACTCTAACACCGGACATCCCACAGTTGTCATGGGAAAGGGAAAGTGTCTAAGGCATACTACTTTTTCATAATGTCAGAAAGGTGGGGTTTTCAAAAATGAATAGATTGGAAAAATGATGCACAATGGCTCAACTTACAGAAGATTCATATTTGATTTTACCTATCTCTCAATCAGCTTTGATGAATAGTTTTCTTTATGTATGTATTAAGGTCTACAGGAAGCAGCTGTTACACATGCTGCTCAGGAAATTAAGATCTTTCGAATCTTTTTTTTTTTTTTTCCCTCCTAGAGTCGTGAAATCTCGATAGGAGCCTGGCCAGAGAATACTAACTGGTGATCAGTTATCAGGGATATCTGCTGTAAATGCCATCTGTTCCAGGCTTCACATATCTTTAATGGCTTTCTTACAGAAGCACTCTATTTATCATAAAACTTGTCACTTGTGAGCTATGTGGAAGTCTATAGTAATTTGGAACCAGCACGCTAAGTTTGAATCACACGAGGCTCATTAGCATTTGAGGGGTCAGGAAGGCTTGAGTTCTTTCCCTGTCGCTTTGTAGAAATAAATGTGTGTTTGGTTTTTTAAACAAACAAACAAACAAACAATTTTTTTTTATACGAAGCTTGTCAGCTAGACCACGACAGCAACATGCAAAGTGACACAAATCTCTACAAATCGTGAGGCAGTCCTGTTCTCTGGTGATTTCCCCACAGACAGCATCAAATTTGTGTTCTGATTAATTACTTTTCTGTTCCAACTCAACATATAAATAGCATGAAGACCATTTTTGATAGCAGTTTCCCAACAGTAAAAGCCTCCAATACATCAATGCCTCGTTTCTCTATCTTTCCTCTCTGTTTTTCAGTCCATCACTCTCTGATATCAAACTGTGTCTAAACTCTTGGACTATTGTTATTTTATATTTTGTGCCAATTTGCATTATAGTAATGTATATGTTCTTAGTTTCTGTAAATTGGGGAGCCTGAAGTCTCATCTGATTTATTTTTCTTTTTCCAAAATAGAAAATAAATATTTTTGAGCAAGTGAGCACACAGCAGGCAAAAGATGCACTTACCTCAGGAGGCAGTTGTTGGTTCTGTGTGCAGAGGGCAAGAGGAGAGTGCAAGGAGCTTCCTCCTTGGTGTTTGGAGGCGGAGGCCGAGTTGAATGGCTACATGAATTCTCTTTGCTATTCTGCTTCTAGAAAGTAAACCCTTTAACAGGATGTTGCTTTATAAAGCATGGACTTGGAATAATGTGAGATGACTGGTGCCCACCATTGTGAGTAGCTAGAAGAATGGCGTATATATCAACCTGTTCCTCCCAGTGAGAAGGATGGTGATTCCTAGGCCTCATTAATAGAGGGGAGGAGGGCACTGGGCAAAACACCAAGCTGTCTCACTGCTGATCTTGGTAGAAAGAATTGCTCAGTCAAACTTTGCCCCCATAGTTTGTAGCCCCAGATGTCCCACCACCTGCCGTGGTTTCTTGATTTAACTGCTTGGTTGTTTACTGTTACCATTTACTAGATGCACTGTAATAAAGACAGGGTCATTCCTTTCCCTTCCCCCATCCTCTTCCCCTTCCCTCCACCTGCTCTTTTTCGTTCCGTACAAGATAGTGCCTGACACACAGTATGGGCTTCATAAATGTTAATTGAAGAGTTGAATTTTATTATGAAATAAATAACAATAAGAGTTGAATTGAGTTTTATTATGCCACTGGTCAATAGCAGTGTCTTCCACTAGGCTGAGAGCCTCAGGAGATGCTGGATGCTCAGTTGGGTCCCTTAAAATCCATATTTTGAGAAGACAGCCTCCTATATCACTATATTAGAAGAGGAAGAACCAGAGTCCAAGTTCTCATATTCTCTCTCTGTCTCTCCCTCTCTCTCTCTGTGCATGTGCATGCGTGTGTGCCTGTCTGTCTGTTTCTGTTCCTATCTCTGTCTGTTTCTCTCCTCTCCTCTCCTCCTCCTCCTCCTCCTTCTCCTCCTCCTCCTTCTCTCTTTCTCTCTCCTTCCCTCCCTCCCTCCTTCTCCCCCCACCCCCCACTGTGTGTGTGTGGCATGTGACTGTGTCTGTCTCCAGACATCAGTAAAATTCTTTGTAAGCACACATTGTGAAGGAAGCCACCTGTAAGCCAGATCCATCCCACAATCTGGAGCTTGGGCTTCTTCTAGAGTTGTGAGGAACCTGTCTCTGCTGCTCAGGTCACTTAAACTGTGACATGTAGTCATGGTAGGCAGCACAGTCAGGCAAGGCTGGAGCCACAACAACAGTCAGTTATGATTTAGGGATTTTCTTTCCCCCTTTCCTTTTGGACAGGGCCTTGCTGCTGTGTGCCCCAGAGCGTCCTGGGACTTGTCACCATCTTCCTGCCTTTAGCCTCCACAGTGTGACGTCACAGACCTGGACCACCACAGCTGGCTGCTTATGTAAATTTTAGCACATTTGAATCTTATTGCCACATATAATTTGAGTTTAATTTCCTTAAATGTGCTAAACTTTTTCCTTATTATCTCTTGTCTACTAATTTTGTCTGCCTCTGAGATATGACATTTTATTACTCATAGGAGTTAGCTCTGATGAATTTGAAAATTCACAAACATGTTAAAATGTTAAAGTAACATTAAAGAATATTAAAAGATGTTCTTTCAGGCCTTGGAAGATCTGTTTGCATTGTTATTTTGTAGAAAAGTGCTTACTTTCTATTTTTACTTGTCTATTATCTGAAGGGCAGTTCCTTATTCACAAAGATGATGTCTTATTAATTTTATCTGTAGCATTTAGAGCAGTTGGCTCTCTACTGAGGAATTCAATGCCAACTGAAAAGTTTATTGAAGGAATAATGAACATTTTCTGGATCCTCAATGATTTTTTTTTCCAGTTTTTGATGTAAGGACTCAGAAGTCTGTAGAAAGCTTAAGTGACTTAAGTATTTTAGAATAATCAGTATTTTGCATCGTGCTCCTTGATCATGATGTTCAAAATGAAGGCTCAGTGCTAAGTTAATAGGATTTCTCTTTCTTTTTGAGTTGGTTTTTACAACTTTATCTTAATGGTCTGTGTAGACAAATATTCCTCACTGTTATTGAGGGTGACTCATATTGCTTCCATTTTGGTTTTTAGTATTTCTCTAGCCCTTAGAAATGCTGTGTGTGTTGGTGTGTGTGTGTGGGCAGGCAGGGCTTGGGGGAATGTGAAGAATTTGAAGCAATGGTTTTCTTATCATACTGGAGACTGAAAACCTCACCATAAGTTATCTGAGCTTGAGTGATAGTTTTTCCCCTCTGTAGATTATAAATGACAAATGGCAAGAGTGCATATGTGTTCATGCTTATGGGTCTTCTGAAAGGGAACTCACCAACAATTGGTTTCAGTCAAGTCTGAAGAGCAGAACTGGGCTGAGGAACAGCCCAGAATGAATAGCACAGAAATATGTATGGAGTCCAGGGATTGTGTATCTGTGTTGGCTGCTTTAATTAAAGCCCCAATAGGGGCTAAACTAATCCCTTTGCTTGTTGAGATAACTCATTAACTGTGTCTTGATAGCCATACTTTTGGCCTAGCTGAGGTTATCATTATCATCTATGCTCACCTTACCTTTCCAGCAATATGAGTCTGGGCTCTGAGGTCAAACCCCTGGCTTACAGCCTGATTCCCCTGCTTGACACATGTGTAGCCTTGGGCAGGTTACTGAATCTTTTTGTGCCCCAAGGCAACAAACATACCTCTGTAAAGTGAGTCCAAGTGCTATTGAATGAGTTCTTCATGGGTAGGCCTAGCATATAATCAGACCTCAGTAGCTCACTGTTTTTTATCATCATCCCTATCCCCTTCATTTTCAGTTCTCTGAAGAAACCATTACTATTTTGGGAAATATTAAAAAAGAAATGGTTCCACAATCTCTCCTGGCCTGCTGGTCCACATTCTAGTACTGGTACTGGCCGGCTACATCACTATGTCCCGGGTGGGCTCCTGCTATTTTCTCCCAGCTATCTAGATCATCTCACTAACATGCAATGCTCAACACACCCCACAATCAGTCATCTGGCTCCTAGTTACCCAGTAGAAACATGACTCTAAGGGTTTAATTATCCAATCAGGTTTATATGTCAATAAGATCACAATTTATAAGATGCCAATACAATAATTTCAGAGCCAAAATGATAAAGATAATGTTTTAACCCAATTATTCTAACCTTGTAAAAATCTTAGCTACCTATGGCTGTTTAAAACCACGTGGGGTCTGGATCGTCCTCCTGTTCACCTGTCTTCATGATGAGTTCTCTTTCTCCTCTGACCTCTGACCTCCAACCTCCTCACTCTTAAACTTCTAGCTCCACCTCCCTATTCCTGTCCAATCACAGACCTGTCATTGCCATAATGTGAGTGGACAGAGAAAATGTTGCAACACCATTACTGTGACTCATTGAATGTAATTTTCTTCAAGTGATAAAGTTGACGTTGTAAAAAAATTTTAAAATGGGAGACTTCAGAAACCAAATTATTTGTTGGCTAGATCATGTGGCTTCTTTTAGGAGCATAAAGGTGGAATAGTACTACAGACCGAAAGTTGAAAGAGAAACATTTTAGGGTGGGACTGTGTAGTAGGTGATTGTTGTTCCAAAGGCTGGGGGCCTGGGCTGGTGGCCCACCTGGCAGAGGCTCTCTCTCTCCCTGGAGGTAGTGGGCCTGCTGCTGAGGCCTGGATCTCTCTCTCTCTCTCCCCAGGTGATAACTTGTTTGCTGCATGGCACCTTAATTAAAAAGGAGGCAATGTATAAATGAGTTATTTTATTGTAGGAAGGATAGAATATGCCAATTAAGTAAAGGGAAGGAAAGGAGAGGAAGGAGAGAGACAGAGAAAGGAAAGGAGAAAGCAAGAGAAGAGAACAAAGAGAAAGAGAGGAGAGAGAGAGAGGGGGGAAGAATAAGAGAAAGTAAGAGTAAGAGAAGAAGAGAGAGAAAAGTAAGTGTAAGAGAGTGAAAGGAAGAGTAGGAGAGTAAGAGAGAAGAGAGTGAGAGCAAGAGAGTGAGGAGATAAGAGATCAAGAGAGTGAGAGGAAGTAAGAGTAAGAGAGTGAGGAGGTAAGAGAACAAGAGAGTGAGGAGGGGGCAAACCACCCCTTTTATTGTATGGAGCGTGGCATTCCTAGCTTGTGGTCAGATGACTGGGTGTAGGGTCCAGCTAGAATGCTGGGAGCTTGAGGCAGTGTCTGCCTGATAGAGCACACATCTCCTGCAGGGGCAGTTGTGAGGGGTTAGGGCTGAAATTGGAGCCATTGGTCTCAAGATCTATCACCGAACTCCTACTGTCCCTTGTGAACAAATTTACCTTGCTCAGTGGGTCTCTGGGGTACTGAGGTGGCCGCTCTACTGGACTCCAGTTGTCAGAACTGCCCACTGCCCCACAGGTGATATTGGCATTTCTGTTGCACCCCTATGGGTCATCTCCAGTGGCATCACCTTCCACTGGGGACTCTGAGATGGTGGCAGTCCCATGGGTGCTCACACTCACTTGTATCAGTTTGATCACTGTGCACACACTAATTTTCATTTTCCATTTCAGGACCTGCCAAGAATTAGCATGGCAGTAGGTGAGCGCAGCCTATAACAGGGATGTGTATGTCATCCCCCCCCCCCCCCCAATGTGACTGTGGCATCCATCCTGTGCACATACAGTCCAGAAATGCTCTCTACTGCTCTTAGAATCCTATAGCAAGTGGCCCCGGTTGACTGTGGCCTTTGTGACACTCCCTGAGTTTAGCTTATTCTCTGGGCTTAATCTCATCTTTCCCTCTTAACACTTATAATGTGCCTTTAAATGAATGACCTGAAGTTCTTACCCTTGTCTCAGGTTTACCTTTGGGAGGAACCAAACATTAGAGAAAATGAAAGAAAGTACATAGTAGGTAAGCATGCATTCGGGATGCTGGTGCTGTTCTCCGTGGTATATGGCTAGTTCCTAAGATACCTTAGAAATCTCGTTTCAAGTACATTAAAACTTTGTTGAGGGCAGAGACAATTTTTTTAAAACCTGTGCTTTGTGCTCTCTAATTCCCCTCACTTGGTAGTGGGCACACTTGTTGATGGATCGGTTTTCTAGTTGAATCTCACATGTCCTCTTGAGACTGTCATTCAGAGTAATCTGGTTTCCGCAGTCAGTGAGGAGTCCATGGCAAATGACAAATGAGTTCTATTAGTTTGGGATTTTAGTTTTAAGAGTGGTGGCTAAGGTGATCTTTGTAGCTGAAGTATCACTGTGGTTTCTGTAAGTAATTTATCCTTCTAGGGACTGTCACTTCTGAGGGCTGCCCCCTTATCATGATGTCCCTTCATGTAATAGTGAAGTTTTTTGGCTTTCTGGTTTTGATCTGGTTCTTAGGATAAAGAAATTAATTCCTTAGGGAGGATGCATCTACCAGGCATTTGTCTACAGATCATGAAGGCATTTTTTTTTTCCAAACAGTGACTGAACAAATCCATAAAAAAATGGTCAAAACAAAGTAGAATCCATCAATGTTTTGAAACATTTAGTACTTTGAAATGTCAATTTATCTATCTTGACTTTAATTCATTTCTTTATAAGAAGACTATGTGGGGAGATCTGTGAGAAGGCAATGTTTTCAGACTTCTGCTTCCTAGATACATTGATATTCTGGTATTGACTCTCTCTGTCTCTGTCTCTATCTGTGTCCATCTCTCTTACTCTAAAACATAGGCATAAACATAAAACACAAGAGGTACTCCCACCTGAGCTTATAGAACTACTGAATTTGACAAAAATGGAAGCAGGCCTTGTCTTCCAGCTACAATATTTTGGGTTTCACTGGAGCAGTGAAATGGGACTGTGAACAGGTTCTAGCCCCTGTCAGAACCTCAGATTGTTAGTTCTGTAAATAGAAGTAGACTTAACTCAAAATGAAAAGGACTACTTCCTGAACACAGCAAGTGTTCAGCCACAAATAGTTCCCTACAGGCTCCTGGAAGCATGAGTCTGTGCCTGGTGTTTCAATGCTTGCAGTTTATGGAGCCACTGACAGGTCAGGGCACACCTCTGTTGGCAATTCTTGACGGTGCATTCTCCCAGAGGAGCATCTCTGATGATAATGTATTCTGGGCAGGTTGGAGTAGAGAAAGAATATACTTCAACTGAAAGAAAATAGAGAGCAACTTCTAACACATACTTGTGGCCCATCTTTCAATGTCTCTCCTGTGTTATTCTGTAGCTAGTAAAGGGAAGGCAGCAATACTGATGGGATCCTTCTGTGCAGGAAAGTAACACATCCATGATTTTTGAGCCCCATGAATCATATTTTTTTTTTATTCAGACAAGTGGTTGCCAAAGAAGTTAGGGAAGTTTTAGTTTGATGAAACTCTTTCCAGCAAATTGCCATTTCTAATTATTCTAATTATATTTACCTCCACAGTCACATCTCACGTCACTCAGAGGAGCTGTACTTCAAGTGAAAATGGTTCCTCATATGGATAAAGTGATGAAAACATTGTAACTTCAAGTCTCCAGCCTGCCCTGAATTTATGTTATTCTTGTTTGGCTGCAGGTCTGGAAGGGAAAGTGAAAGCTGCTCCCTCTTTTTTTGTTATTCCCGACTGTACTACTTTCATCCATCCCCTTCTCTCAAACACAATGAGTTCTCAGCGACGATTTGAACTTGTCTTCCTCTTTTTCCGACTCCAAATTTTTCTTACTGCATCTGTACAGAGCACATATATCATGACTTTTATTATTTACCTGTGGGTCTAATGTCCACATGAGTGTCTGGAACCATGTTTTAATCAATCTGATGTCATAAATTAGACATCCAAGAATGTTGTTTTAATGAAATATTTATTTGGAAAATATTAAAAATACTAGTGTTAGTTTATTAATTATCAATTCCTCAAAGCATGAAATTGGAATTACAAGGTTTTGAGAGGGAATTCCACACATTAGATCAACCTTTTTGTTTCATGGATGGGGACTGTTGATTGGCTTTGGGTAAGACTTCCTCTGAGCCAGGGTGAAGGGATACCCAGGGGGACCCCCCACCTGCTCAGGGGAGAAGAGGAGGGGGAAGGATTGTGGGAGGGGGGTGACCTGGAAGGGGACAGTGAGTGATGTGTAAAGTGAATAAGTAAAAAGAATATTAAATAAAAAAAAATCCCTGGGATTGAAGATCTCCATTCTAGTGCTTTCACTTGAGAGCTAAAGAAGCTGAAGTGCTGAAGGCCTGTTGTTGATAAATTCTAATAATATTATACTGTTTCTAGCTATCATCCTTTGTGGATAATGAACATGATTTCTATAGTTAAGAGCTGATCAATTGAATTTGAAATTTTCTAAAATTAAGAACCAAATCATACAATCTTCATAAACCAGGGTGAATTCATTTTAATTAACTACAAACCTAGTATTTAAGGTATGGCTGATGGGAAACAGAGGGGGCATCAGAAGTAGGACAACATTGAAGGTTGGAGGCTTCTTACATAGGATGAGATTTGAGTTGGGAGAGAAAAGCAAGCAAGCAAGAAATAACCATATTTGGAGAAAAATACTCTATGTTGTTGCCTTTACTAGGTCCAATGATACTTTACATCAGTGGGTCTTAAATAGGAGGGACTCTGCCCTTTCGAACTGCCCTCCCCTGCTACTGAGAATCTTGGCAATGTCTGGAAACATTTTTCATCATAATAATAGAGATGTTACTAGAATCACCTAATGGGTAAGGTACGGATGCTGCCGCACTGCCAAATGCACAATTATATATAGAATAGCCCCCATCACAAAGTTATTCACTGTAAAATGTCAGTAGTGTTCTGGTAGATGAAGCTCATAAATCACATATCATAATGTTGACAATTGAGAGAACAGAGCCAGGGTGTTCTTGAATTGGGCTTTTGAACTTAGATGTTCAGACCTTGGTCACTTGTGTCTCCTTACCACACTAGCTTGCTAGTGGATCAGTGAATATTGATAGTGATGGTCTGGAAACATTTGGATAGACAGGAGGACATGTTTATCCTGAATTATACCCACATATGGCTCCAATTTATGAGCCGAAAGGTTGCTATAAAGAAATCTGTGGTGGGGCTGGAGAGATGGTTAAGAGCACTGACTGCTCATCAAGAGGTCCTGAGTTCAATTCCCAGCAACCACATGGTGGCTCACAACCATCTGTAATGGGATCCAATGTACTCTTCTGGTGTGTCTGAAGGCAGCTAAAGTTATATAGATCCTTTTTTTCATGTACTCATATACATGAAATAAATAAAATAAAACTTAAAAAAAAAAAGAAAGAAATCTGTAGCAGGTGGAATAAGGCCAGTATGGAATAAGGCCAAATATGCAGTTTCCACTAAAGGATTCCAAAGTGTGTTGTATGCAGATGAATTTTTTTAATTAGATATTTTCTTTATTTAAATTTCAAATATTTTCCCCTTTCCTGGTTTTTCCCTCCAAACCGCCCCCATTCCCTCGCCCCACCCCCTCCTCACCAACCCACCCTTTCCCCGCTTCTTGGCCCTGGCATTCCCCTACACTGGGGCATAGAGCCTTCACAGGACTAAGAGTCTCCCCTCCCACTGATGACTGACAAGGCCATCCTCTGCTACATATGCAGCTAGAGCCATATAGTCCCACCTTGTGTGGTCTTTGGTTGGTGTTTTAGTCCCTGGAAGGTCTAGGGGTACTAGTTAGTTCATACTGTTGTTCCTCCTAAGGGATTGCAAACCCTTCAGCTCCTTGGGTCCTTTCTCTAGCTCCTTCACTGAGGACCCTGTGCTCAGTCCAATGACTCTGTGCTCAGTCCAATGGATGGCTGTGAGCATCCACTTCTGTATTTGTCAGGTATACAGATGTTTTAAGCATTCATTGAGAAATATGAGGATTGTTCTTTTAGCCCTCCCAGCAAGCCTTGTCATCCAGCCCTTGCTCAACTGAAAGTGGAATGGAATGTCACAAATCTCCCCAATTAACTTCCTTTCTTTTCCTTTTTTTGGTTCTTTGGAGACTAATCCAGGGAAAATAAGAATGCAGCCAAAATCAGGCTTGATTACAGTACTCTCAAACCAGAGGGCAGTTAGAACCCCAGCTTACTTTTAAACTCCAATCTCAAATAAAGTGAAGTGTGCAGAGAACATTTACAGCTACAATGAGAAGGAAACTGTAGAATAAAATCTTGATTTTTTTTTCCATTTAGATAGGGAAACTGTGCTATAGTTCCATCTGCATATTTCAAAAACAATGTAGAAGAAATACTGGTCTAAAGTGTTTTATGTTTTTCAAGGGGAGGAGGAAGGTAAAGTTATATTAGATCCTTGCTTCTGGCAGTGTTTATAATCCTTTCAACAATCCATGAAGCAAATAATGCTATTTTATTTTACTCTAGGTTAATGAGATAAAGTGAGTAGCAAAGTTATTTGTGAGCAATTGGAGAATTCAGGGCTCTGAGATGCTAAGTCAGAGATTCTCAATCTGTAGGTTTGTAACTCCTTTGGATGTTGACTGACCCTTTCACAGGGGTTGCCGAAGACCATTAGAAAGCACAGACGTTTACATTATGATTCATGACAGTAGCAAAATTACAGTTATGAAGTAGCAGTGAAAATAACTTTATGGTTCGGGGTCACCACCATAGGAACTGTATGTGACTATGTATGTGAAGGGTCACAGTGTTGGAAATGTTGAGAACCACTGCTCTAAATCAAGATCAGGCCTTGTCCCTCCTCTCAGACTGATGCTCTCTTACTGTCTGTGTTCTGTGCGCAGTGTGTGAATGCCCAAGTTAACTGCCACCAGCTTTCCCAGTTGATGCCTTCTATAGGGAAGACACACCCACGTCAATAATGATTTTTACTTGTAGAACTATCTTTAATAAAATTATAGGCTCGTATTGTACTTTTCTGTGTTATAACTTGTGGTAGATGTGATCCGTGGTTATTGTAGCAGGTCTTCCATGGGAACAAGGTTCTAAAGTATGGATTTGCTTCTATAACATTGCCTAGGCTCAAATAATGTCCTAATGGCATAGAACTTTTAAGGAAAGGTTGTACTGTGTTTAGGACCTAAGGCCTGAGAGAAGTGCACTGTAATTTGTGAGCTATTAAATACTCACATAAGTAATTGATCCTAGCACTGCAGAGGGTGTTCACTTCAGAGGTTAAACATTTCTCAGAAAACAGGGAGATAGCTCAGTGGGTACAATCCTGACAACTGCTCTTGGATCCTCACAACTCACATCAAGGCCAGATGTGGTAGTACACATCTGTAATCCTAGCACTGCTACTACACAGAGATGTAGAGACAGAGGAACAGCCAAGAAGCTCACAGGCTAGCTAGCCTGGATTGTGCAGTCCAACAGCACAAAGAACAAAGAGTTGTGTTAATAATGTGGTGGGTACAAACCACCTCAAAAAATGTACTGACCTCCACACATATTCTGTTGCACACACTCACACACACACACAAGCACAATGTGCACACACACACACATAAATATGCACACATAGTCATACTGTACATGGGCCACAGGAGGTAGTAAAAAGAGCACCAGGTAGAAGTGGTAAGGCTTGATCTTCTCAATTTGGAGACTTGAGATTTGAGTTCTTTTCCAGTTGTTCACTATAACCCCTCTCTTTCCCCACATATACACATAAACATCAAAAACACTTATCTTCAAGGCAGTACTGACTACCTCAATTTCTACTTAAGCCACTCACAAACAAATAAAGATATGTTCCCAAGATACTGGTTCTCTTGATCTCACATCCAAGTATTTACTTGTAACTCTAATCAACTATATATGTACTTAAGTCTCTTGGATCAGAGTGCCAGTGCAAGGAGCTCCCTGAGTGCATCAGAAGATTCCTCAAAGTGACTTCAAGACTCCTCATGAGACAAGAACCCTGACCTGTGGCTAGCAGACCCACAAAAGCCCATCTGAACTTGCCTATCACCTTACATAATATGCACCTTCTCAAGTGGTTCATAGGTTGCCTCTTTGAACTCTGATCTTTAAGAGCCTTTGCTCTCTCTTCTTTGTGAGGGACCAGGCTCCTCCTACTTGAGCATTTCCAGCAGTGACTCAGCCTTTTCCGACGCTATCACTGTGCTGCTCACGTCTGGAGAAGACAGAGATTGCCTGCCAATCACTGTTATGTGTCCTGTCTGCCTCTTTTAAGAGTGGGACTCATGAAGTCAAAATGTGCAGAAGACAAAGTATTTTGATGCTCCTTTTGCTTGCACCTTGGACCGTACTACCTACTCTGTTCTGTACGAGGCAGGAGGGCATGTGCATTTCTCAGCCTCTTATCCTCTGACTATAATCAGTAGGTAAGGCTGGCAGGGGATCCTAGGGCTGATGTAGGGGATGTTTATTCTCCCAGGTTCCACCTGTGAGATGCCTCTTGTAAGCTAGATTCCTCTACTTCCAAATGCCACAGCTCTTCCGTGTTCTGGGGACCATTCTCTGTCATGTCCTTTCCCTCCAAGTATTGTTAATGGTACCTTCGGTTTTCCTGGGGCTCTCTTTGCACTGCTCACATATTTGTCAGTAGTCTCTGACTTACGTTTTCCTCAGTTTCTCTATTATGATGAACCATCTCTTTCCTGCCTGGGCAGGAACTCTGGCTTCTTTCTTTCAGGCCCTCTTCTCCTTGTTACTCATGTGTATGGCTTCTTTTTTCTCTTCCATATAGGAATACTAGCATCTCCAGACTCACTGTTTGTCATTACCAATTTCAGCTTAGTGGGAATTAGCTCAGAAAGAAGAATTAGAGTTAGAAGCTATCCAAGATAGCATGTGATCCCTTCAGTATTTCTTTTTAAAGCAGAGGAAATGAGTCAAGAGAAGAAAGTTATCTTGTCTAAACTTCAACCTAGATTCAACCTAGTGGCTAACCAATTCTCTTTTCCTTTGCGTAATATAGAGCCAGGGTGATAAATGTCCCATGATAACGTCTCCAAAAAGAGAAGTTTCAGAAATAAAGGGCAAAATATATTATCTCCTGAAATTGAAATCAGTAAGATCTAATGTCAAATTGAGGAAATTATCACTGTGCAGAAATAATACATTCTGAGAGAAAAAAAAATTGGTTTTGGAAAGCAAATTGCTGCCAAGTCAAGCATACTTTACCATCCCAGAGAAGCTGGGAGTTTACCAAGACATTGCGATGCTCTTTAATCCAGGGATTTAGCAATTCAGAGGAATGTGTCATTACAGGAGGGGCACTAGTTTTTGGAGAGGAGAAAAACCATATAAGATGTATTCATACATCTCTGATGCTGATTAATTAACTCAAATGTCATCCTGCTGGGCCATCCCACTCGTTCTGATCTGACTCACAGGCATTTTCCTCCACTGACACAAAGTCTGCTCAATTCAACAACTGCTGAGCTGAAATGACAGCTGTAAATCCTAGCTGAGAATGCACTAGGATGAAGGAGACCCACCTTAGTTCATGAGTTCCACCTTAGGTTTTCCAGATTTGCTCGCACATAGACTTTTACCTGCTAACAGGCTCTTAGGGAATGCATACCTCCATGTGGCATTTGTTTTCACAGCCTATTGATAGCAACAGCCACTTTGTGGTGAAGGTCAAACCAGAGGGGATTGTAGAACAGTTGTATTCACATGACCTCCCTCTGGGATAGTCCAAGAGAATGTCACAGAAGCCATGTGGTTCTGCTACTGGGAGACACTATTCTCTAAGAGAGGAGATACTCCCTCCCAGGGTTAGCTCACAGCATGTATTCAATAGCTTAATGGATTCAACAGATACTTTATGCAAATCTAGTAAGTGCTAGGATTAGGCATTGAAGATGCCAAAGTCACTAAGTCTGAGTCTTTCACTCCCTGCAGCATATATACTAGGGGATATTGTCAAAAGATTTAAGAAAATAGAGAAGTAGCTAAGGCCAGACCTCAATCTAGGGCAGTGGAAGCAGTGCGGATAGTTAATATATAAGTATAGTTAACAGTATACTTGCTAGAAATAGCAAGTGAAGGCGTAGTAAGATCTGGATGCCAGTGGAGTTGGGTAAAGAGAGAGTTAGCCTGAATAGAGTTTCAAGTCCATGACCAGACACTTGGGTATTTGGGGCGGGGGTTGTATATTTCTATGGATGTGAGGACAAGAACCTTAAACTGTCAGTATGTTGAAACAGGTCTTTCAAAGTAACTGCTCTTAAAAGGAACGTTTAATTCTAAGTAATTGAGAGGGTAGATTTCATTTATATTATCTACTCTTGACCTGCCTCTCAACTGAGTTGATTAAGAACTATATTGTCTAGAACAACTCACCAATTCCAAACCCTTAGCTTCCTATAGATCCCAGGCTTCCAATTCACTTGGCAGCATCACCTCAGTCCTCTCTCCTCCTTGTGCAGACCTCTGCTAGCCTAATCATATGCCCATCCTGTCTTTAACAACAGCAGTACAAACCACAATTGCTACTCCTCTTGCAATAAGCTCCTGATTTCCTAGTCCCTATGGCACCCTTGAATTCAATCTAAATGTTTGCTTTCCAGACCCAGTCTAACTAAAGACTTTGTAGATGCTAGGCAAATGCTCTACTACTGAGCACCATTCAGTCATAATTCAGATTTCTTTTTCTTCTCTTGAGCTGAGCTGAACTACTTCTGGCTTACCACTCTAAATCCCTCTGTTATAACACTGAAACCCCTGTATATAAACTAGCCATGAAATAAGCTTCATAGTAAAATGTACTGTTTCTCCCAAAGCTGTAGGTCTAGGCCTAGATCACTTTAGAATGTCAGCAAGTTGTATGCAGTAAGTAGATCTGCCACATGTTAGAGGAAGGTGCTATGATTGTAAGAAACAATATTTTAGAGTTGTCTGACCTTCATCAAGGCTGTTAGCTTTTCCCATTGCCTTCTATACCAAGCTCTTCATCTTTCAGGTACACTGTGTATACACTTAGAAATTGGGGCCATTGAGACGGTTCATGAGCCATTGTCAAGCCCTTGCCTCTCAGAATGATGGTGCCATTATGGGAAATAGATTGGCCTGACATGGCAGTATGCATGACAAAGAGAAGGGAAGTGAATACCTGTGCCCACACTCATCTCATCATGAAGTAAGGGCATCATGGTTGTCAGATCTCTTGGCAAAAATCAATGGCTGTTAACTGATAAGATCACAGGGTCTGTTATTTTATCAGTGTCTCAAAAGAAGCCAAGAGCTGCTTCATTCCTAGATGTGTGGTGTGGAGCCTATTGGCATTGCATGCCTGCACCCACTGAAGCTTCAAACACTCAGGGCAGTCGTTTCACTGAGAGAGAAGCCTTCTCTCCTTGTGTGTATAGTGATGGACATTGTGGTCACTCTAAGGTAGTATGGTCATTGTTAGCAAAGAAGGCAACTCAGTGTTCAGATGCTTGAATTATACTGAGAGGCTTCGTCTTGAAAGTAATTACCTGGCAACACTAATTGATGTTTATAGAGATCAGGATGAAAGTCATTTCTGTACATTGTGGGTTGTAGATGGATGGAACATAAAGGATTCTGGGGGAGTGTAGGACAGTCAATGTGTGGGATAATATTGGCTGGTCACATATATACAGCTGTTTGTATGTGTAAAAGTCCCATTGAACCATAAGTTGCAGATAGTATGTCATGTCCTTTGTGCATGAATGCTACCTGTCAGCAAACTTTTAAAAGTTAGTTACTTTGGCAAATTTATGTTTCATCACCAAAAAGCCATGGAAGCAGGGATTTGACTCTAACACTTAACTCAAAATAACCCTGTGACTTAAAGGCTACCTTCAAATGTGTCTGCTCTGTAACTAAAGGGCCACCTTCAAGTGTGTCTGCTCATCAGGCTCATGTACTGTCTGAGCTGCAGAACATTAAGTCATACTCATTTCTTATTCTCTCCAAAATCCCCCTGCCCATATCATTCTGCGCTGAGTCTTTAGGGATTATTTTCACTTCATAAAGTTGTTCCCTAAACAATATGGAATTGTACTGAGTCACATGTTGGTAGGTATCCTAAATTACTTAGAGTTCACTTAAGTAGTATGTATAGAAATGTGTATATGACACTAAGCCATTTTATGCCACAGACCTGAGCACACTGGGTTTGATATTTGGAAGCTAAGCCAGAGCAAGTCCCCCATGGATCACAAGACACCTATTTGTCTTTTGAGGTTGTCATAAAATGTAGACATGGTTTGCACCTTATGAGTTGTGAAGTATGCATTTCAGTAGTGTTGACTGCGTTCACACTGCTGTACAACCAGAACCATTATCTATTTCCCAAACTTCAGTAAAATCACTCCAAGCAGAATCTTTATGAAAGCAATCGCTCTCTACTCTTATCGCCATTGACCCCTGTTGACCTCTCTCCTATGTTCTGCCTTTCTGAATTTGCCTGTCCTGGATATTTCATTTAAATGAATCATATAGTATCTGCTGTCTTTTGTCTGGCTTATCTCATTAGCATCATGTCCTCAAGGTTTATACACATTGGTGCACATATCAGAATGTCACTCTTTTTAATGGCTGTCTACGTAGACATTAACTACATAGATGGATGATATCTCTCTGTTAAGGATATGTGGGTTGTGGGATGGTCAATTCTTTGTCAACTTGACACAAATGGGCTTCAGAAGGGAAGAGGAAACTCAGCGAGGACTTGTCTTCACAAGCGTGGGCTGCCGCCTTGACTACAGGGAATTTTTTTGATTAATTATTGATATGAGAAAGCCCAGCTTACTGTGGGCACCCGCCACTGGACATGAAGTCCTGGGTTATATGAGACAGCAGAGTGAGCAAGCCATGAATGCAACCCATGAGCAGTGGTCTCCGCTTCAGTGTCTGCTTTCAGGTTCTGCTTGAGTTCCTGCCTGGCTTTCTACCCTGGCTTCCTTCCATGATGCACTGTTGTAGTCCCCTGTGTTACTTTTGATTAGTGTTTTATGACAGTAACAGAGAAGCTATCAAAATGGCTTATTTCCACACTTGGGCTATTTTGTAGAATTTTGCAATGGATATTAACTAAAGGTTTCAAAAAATTAAGTAAAATTTGAAAACTTTTTCCATTGAAAATTATCTGACCTTTAAGCTTCAACTAACTATTGCCTCCTCTGTGGAGTCTCCTGGGTTCATCTTGCCATCTCTGCACTTAGTGAATTGTCTGTTTCCTTCCTGTGTACCCCAGGTGGTGCCTCTTGTCTGTATCAAGAGAGATCAGGTCAAGGCAGCTTGAGAAAGGGCAAGGCTGGTAAATGAAAGGAGGAAGTCTAAACAGATCATCTGGATAAAAGGGCTGAAGGTCTGTCTTAAGGGAACCAAAGAATGAGAGAGTAAGGATGTGGCGACATGGCAGAGAGATGATCCTTTCTTCCTTGGATACAGTACAGAGCCGACCTGACAGGTTCTATGAGTCCAGGTGCAGTCAGCTTTCTACCATTATACTTTGCCTTTATTTGCATGTGTCCCACTGCAGCATGTTCAACACACACACACACACACACACACACACACACACACACACACATCAAGGCTGTGAGTCTAGCTTTGAGTCTAGCATGCAATAGGTAGTTGAATTAATTGAAGTACATCTGCTTGCTCTGGCAGAGGGAATAATGATGGCTTATTGGCTAAACCTGGGTTCCTAGGAAATGGACTCTGGGTGTCCATCAGTGTGCTGGGGGATGCTTTATTGGTGAGCGCATTGGGGAAGAATATGGTGTAGTCCAAACAGCACATTTACAGCAATCTCAGGGGATCCTATGAATTTCTGGATCAGTATGCTCATTTAGAGTTGGCTGTGTGTATCAGCAAGGAGACCAGGACTTTGTTCATCTCTGTGAATCAATAACTGGATGCAGGTTAATTCCAGGGAGGGGAAATGATGGTGTAGAAGGAACTTTTCTTCAGCCAAGGGCAATATTCTTGGCAGTTTAAAATTGCGGGGAGGGATGCTTTTTTCCTATAGGAAGAGATCTGAGGGGTCTACCAAGCCAAGAGTGTAGTGCCAGTTTTAAATAATCAAGGTCCTTCCAGCTTGTTGAGTTACCATCCCTCAAGCATTATATAGTCAAGAAAACTCACTACATCTGTGTGCCAAGAGAAAGGGAAGCACATGGCATGCTTTTCTTCTTTCTGACTCCAAGTGCCCAACACTTGGCATGACTGCAAAGCTATGCGTGTCTCTTCTATTGATTTCCCATGGGCTCCAACAACCAGGAACACATTATTTTAAATGAGCCTGGGGTCTTATTTCTTCATTGTTTGTCCCTATAAGTTACACCAGAAGGAAAGCAAAAGGCCAGGAGTGGATCTTGGCATTCTTTTCATGTATTGTTGCTCAAGTTTTCTGGAATAAGTGCATGGAACTTTTGTAATTAAGATAAATATCACTAAAAGATACAGACTATAGATAACACAATTGCTGGAAGATGAACTTTCAAACTTATCTGGTGTCTGCGTTGAATATGGAAACCCCAAAGTGGAAAAAATGTAGGTAGAAAAAATACCCAGTGAGTATTCTTCTTGGATTAGGGAAATTTTTTTTCTCTGCCTACCTCTGGTTCAGTATATCTATTCTTAGTTCAAAATTTGGCCACAATTTGTGAGTGATTTTCCAAGTTGGGAAACCTCATAGAAATAGTTGTTAAGAGACCTCTGTGAACTGATCATTTTAAAGGGGGTTGCGGTCGTTGTTATCATGGTTGTTAGGTTTTACATAGAACCAACCTAACAATAAACATGGCCAAGAAAATCATTGGCTTTAAGGATCTGGGATTGAGCCCCATGTTTTCTAGTGTGGTTCCCTGTGTAGACAGGATTGATTTAGTTTTGAGAGCAGGTGAGAGGGAGAGAGATATATAAGTCTAAAGATATCTCCTTTGTGAAATCTTACTCCATTTCCTTACCTGCTTACTTGCATTCTTAGATTTGTTTAGGCAAAGACACTGTCACATTCTATTGGTAGTAAATCTGGCTTAATTTTATGGTCTCTTGATGGGTTCGGAATAATCTAAATTCCATGCTTGTCCTGAAGTCATCCACAAGCCTGTCATAAATTGCTTTGCTACACGTACAATTTTTAAATAACTGATTGTATATTATAGAAAATTTCAAGTAACCACAAAATAGAGAGAATAATATAATGAATCTCAAGTAACTTTCAACTTACTTCAGGAATTAATAATTTCCAGTCATGTTTCATCTACCCTCTCTCTCCTGCTTTTCTTTTGGTGCTAAGGATCAAGCACAAAGCCTTAGTGCATGTAAGACACTTGACTTTACCAAGTGCTCTACCACTGAGCTTTCTGTCTTTCTATCCCTAGCTCCACCTTGCCCATTAGAAAGTGCTGGAAAATTATGAAGCAAATCCTTCATTGTATATATATGTCCCCCACACATCAATAAAAGTAGCACTCTTTATGGCCACCTCACAAGACTCTCTGGAGAACTGCTGGTGGGGGCAAGAATGTTTTTGATTTTACAGCAGAAAATTTCCTTGAGCAAATAGATTGCTTGTGCCAGGACCAATTAATTTTTCCATTCATAACCTTAGAAACAATCCTATGCTGTGTTTGAGTTGAAGCCCTTTGCTTTAATCCATCTGCCCTCACCTATAGCAAGCATCACTAGCCCCTGAATGAACTGAGAGCCCTTGCCACAGAATTAGGGAACAAAGACTTCCCTCCTGGCCATCTAACGTAGCCCAGTTCCCTAAGATTGCTGATGGTGTCACAAGTGTGTCCCCTCCCCCCTTTTTTAGGCAATGGTCTGAAGTTTGCAATGCCTTTCTGGATGCTGGGCATCAAGGGATAGACACATCTGGGATGCATGTAGTGACTGTCCCAACTGTACTTAATCATCTCCTGGTCTATATATTTTAAAAGCTTTCTTTGGTCTACAATATGCATAACATAGTATCTCTATCTTAATCATTTTAACTGTGTATTGTTAATGATTGGTAATGTTAAGGAGTTGTGCTGCCAGTTCACAAAAATCTTCATCTTGCAGAGAGAGGTTCCATGTCTACTGAATAATTCCTCCCCCACCCAAACCACAGAAACTCCCATTGTTTCCATCTCTATGGTATTTCCTATAAGGTGAATTCTACAATATTTGCCTTTTTGTGAACAGCCATTTTACTAGCTTTATAATCTCAAAGGTTTTCAATAGTATTGTGGCCCATGTCGATGTTTCCTTCCTTTATATGGCTTGTGCTATTCTGATGTTTGTATGGGTCACATCTGTTTGCCGTTTTATCTGTCAATGGCATTTGGGTTACTTCCACATTTTGAGTGTGGGGGATAATGTTGCTATGAACGTGGGTGTGTGTAAGCTGTTTGTTCTTTAGGTGATCTCCATTGCTTTTTCTACAGTTTGGTTGCTCTTACTTTTCATAAGACCTACCTTGAAGCCACCAGAGGATGTACAATACCACATCATCATTGATATCTTAGGGCTTTTCTTTTCTTGGTCTGATGTGAGACTTACCATCATCATGACTGCCACTTCATGTAGTGTTCGAGATATAGGATGCGCTCAGCAGGTACTTATTAAACTAGTGAATGACTGAGTATAGTCAAATTAAATAGAAGGTAAATAAAATGGGATTCTTTTCCATCAGATCTTTGGAATCCCAGAATACATCCCACCTTTTAATGAAGCCTAGCATGTGTCTCTTCCAAACACTTGCTCCATGCCCCTATGCAAATCAACAATAGACCAAAGAAGCTATTCTTCTCTGTACTTTTAGTCAAAATGTACAAGCACAGACTATCCCTATTACCTCCATTTTTCTCCAAGTGTTGACCATAGAAGACTCTCAATATATTTTTATAATTTATCACCAAATTGGTGAATAGATGCATACATAAGAGAATAATTTGGTGAATGAGCCAACAAATGTGTGCTCCTGTGAATGATAAAGTTCTTGAGAGCCTTCTTTGAGATTGGAAAGAGAAGTTGATAAAAAGAGAGAAGGAATGTAGATTATTCTCTCATTGTACAAAAGACAATGGGTGTGTCTACTGCAGGTCATTATTAAGACCAGCAGGCATGGTTCCTGATCCTGGGTTTTTTTCTGTGAGAGACAGTCAGATACAAGCAGTTGTTTTTGTGACATGAAGGGAACCAGAAAACCATGATAGTGACAACTAGGGGCCTATGTCATACAGGGCAATCAGAAGCCATAGAGAAGCAAGTGAAATCATAGCAGGAGAGAACTGATTCTGAAGAAGAAGGAAACTTGCAGAGAAAGGAACTATCAAAGGGAGAGCATTCATGGTGGGAGCTAACAGAAGCTTGTTGTGGCTGGGCATGATGGGGGGCATCTTCAGTGTGAAGCTGGAACAGTGCTCATGGGCATGGTAGATCTAAAGGAGAACTTTCAACCTTTAACCAAGAGTGTGGAGAATCCATTGGCATTGTACCACAATGTATTCAGGGTTCTCCATAGAAAACGAGCCAGTAGGGTAAAAATAGACAGGCAAGAGGAAAGTTATGGTGGAATTGTAAGGGGTAGGGCAGGATGGATGGATGCCCTCTTCTAAAGGTTGGGGAGGGAACAGAGATGAAAGGATGGATGCCTTGTTCTAAGGGTTGGGGGCAGAGATCAAAGGAGGGAACTGGACAAAGAATTGGGATTATGTTCAGAAGAGGAGTCTCTGAGAACAGGTGCCAAATAAATATAAATATAAATAAATATAAATGTAAATAAACAGGGGAGAATGAGGGCAGGTGAGCTGCAGAGCCAGGGGCTTGTGGGAGACATGGTGACAAGAAGGGACCTTCATTATTCCAGGGCCCTGCCTCCTTGTTTTGTTTGTTTTGCCTCTGGAGGCCATTCCTCAGTGTCTGCAGAATCTGTTGCCGCTGTCATCACAGTCATTTTCTTGAGAAATCTGACCTGGTACTGTGTCAGGTGATCAACCCCAGTTCAGTAGACAATAGTTATTTCAAGCTGCTGCCTCCCCTCAGAAGTGCACTGAAATGGTTGTATGTAAATACGCATTGTTGCTGAACGAAATGAAACGATTCTTCCCATTATGGGTGGTCACCCATCTTTTGATGTCTAAGAAATTTTATTTAGAAGGACAAGGGGAGGGTTACAAAAGGATGTAGTTTTTAAAAAGAGCTTGTGACACTGCCCCAAATTCCACTTTTCTTCACTGAAGGTTGTGATTTTGTATCAGGATATACTCTCATAGTGCTGGTTTCTAAAGGGTATTCTGAATTGGAGATGAGTAGGTGGTAATTACCCCAAGCATCAAGTATAGTTCTTCATGTAAGCCTTGCAGCCCTGAGTCCATGTGGCTAGAGCCTGGAGCAATTTACCTCCAAGTGTGTGTTGCCTGCTGCTGTAGGGTACCTGACTGAAGGAGATTAAATGCAGGTCTAGGATGGCCTATAGAGTCAGTACACCACCATCATTTGAGTCATGCTGTCTAAATTACAGTTAGCCTAGGATCCATCAAGCCAGCTTTCCCTGAGAGCTTGAAGCAAAGGATGATGCAGTATCTCTCCAAACTCTAGAGTCACCATTTATGCTTGTAGGAAGGGATGGGGTCAGGTGTCTGTGAGGGACATATGAGAAGATGATCTGTATAGATAGCTTGACTCCAAATATTCTGAACTCTGTCTTCTCCTTATGCGGTTTTCAACATGTAAAATTGGAAAATTCTGTGGAAATGATGATTGTTAAAATAAACTCTGTATCTACCCTAATGATTCACAAAAATATAAATTTAAATGTATAGCATGGACTACTCTCTGCTGTACAGAGGATACACTGTTTTTCAGAGTTCATTTTCTCAACTATGGGATTTCAGTCCAGATAGAATTCAGGAAGCATTTGTATAGTAATTACATTCTTTTGCTGATTTTTTTCCTTGTATCACTCTGAAGATGGTAATTTTTCTATGCTATAAGCCACATTCTAGTTAATGTCCTTATTAGGAAAGATCAGTTAACACATCCACCAAAGAGCAAGCCTAGTTATACATCTGTTATGGTAAATTGCTTGTTTGCTTAAGAATGAAGTTGTCTCTCATTTAAGGCCCATTTCTGTCTCTTAGAAAATGAATACGATTTGAATTTTCACAAGTATGTTTTACTTCACACCAGAGATCCATTGTTTTAGAAAACCAAAATACTAAACTTTAAAAAAGGAAAGAAATCATCTGTTATGAATAATGGAAATATAATCCAAAGCAATACATTTTCTGGCTTGCTTTCTTTTACACATAACAACTTGAGTCTAGGTAATGTTGATATCAGCCAAGGAGGCTCTCATGACGTAGTGGGGGGAGGGGGGAGATGTCACAGATATTTACTGTGCAAGCATGAAGACCTGAGCAAGGTTCTCCAAAACCTGTGTAAAGTTAGATGCAGCAGCTCATCTGATTCGAGTCTCTTGGTGCCAGGATTCAAGATGGAGACACAGAATCCCTGGAAGTTTATAGGCCAGATAACCCTGACCAGGTAGCAGTGAGCAAGATCCTGTCTCAGATGAGATGGAAGGCAAAGACCTACATCCAAGGCTCTCCTCTGACCCCTTCATGTACACATACACACACACACACACACACACACACATACACACACACACACACAGAGCGAGAGTGAAGCGAGAGTGAAGCGAGAGTGAGAGACAGAGAGACAGAGACAGGGAGAGAGATGCAGAGACACACAAATTTAATGTTTAATTAAAAATATTTTCATAAGAGCTACCTGCTGATTAAGTTGATTAGGCATCTAATTAATGGCTTGGATTTACATGATATCTATGTAGACACCTGTTTGGTGAGCAGGCTGATCCTACTTTGGCGTTTACTTGAGGTGTGAGGAATGAGTCATTGCCTTCCTGTTCCCAGCTTGGAGCTCAGCATGTTGTTGGGCCTGTTTTTGCTGCCATTCCACAGACAGTAAATTTCACAATTGATCTTTCCATTGGCAGAAGTTAGGCCCTTTTGTTTCCTCTGCAGAAAACGAATTGCTTTGCCCAGTGATGGGCAGGTAGCCACACACTACCACTTTCCTTTTCAGTCTGGAATCAGGTAATGGTGACCCATCATTCTTACTGACAGTGGGGATGACACTCTGGCTTGCCCTGTATTTTTTAGCATAGCCCAAGGACAGGAAGATTGGCTGGAATTTTATCAGCAAGCTCAAGAGCTGGGGGTGGGAGTAGCACGGATGGGAATAGATAGTTAACTCCTGAAGACTCCTGTCTCCTGAAGACTCCTGTCTCCTGAAGACTC